>JAWQEG010007414.1:0-18324 GCA_033782935.1 Petrolisthes cinctipes
ACCCTTACAATATCCATCCTTCATCATTTTTATCCATTTTCTCTTTTTCACACACCCATGTATAAAGTTCTCGTCTTCCCCTTCTATCACTTCTGTTCCTCCTCATTTTGTATTATCTCCATTCATATTTACCTTCTTATTCCATATCTTCCTTGCCCTCACTCCTCCCATATCCACTCCATCTCACCTTTTCTCGTCCCAGCTTTTCACGGATCTCTTTCTCTCCTTGCCCTCCTCACTCACTCCCTTTACTATGCAGTTGTGGTTGTGAGAAAAGAAAGAGAGATTACAGAAAAGACTTGTACACAGCATTCAGGAGAGGTTTTCACACACACACACACACACACACACACACACACACAGAGAGAGAGAGAGAGAGAGAGAGAGAGAGATTGTGTTTGACGTGTCATGGGAAGAATTGGATAGTTCTCTCTCTCTCTCTCTCTCTCTCTCTCTCTCTCTCTCTCTCTCTCTCTCTCTCTCTCCATATTACCGACATTTCTCTACCCCCCTCCTCCTCCTCTTCCTCCTCTCGAGTTCTTTCCTCTCTCCCCCCCACTCCCCTCCTGTTCCATGAAGCCTTCTCTTTAAAGGCAGCTCTCCCTCTTCTCTTTAACACTTACTCCCCTTCCCTTTAACTCTCTCTCTCTCTCTCTCTCTCTCTCTCTCTCTCTCTCTCTCTCTCTCTCTCTCTCTCTCTCTGCATCCATCCGTCTATTCTACCCCTTCCTCTCCCTATCCTTCTCTTCCTTTTTACTTTGCTGTCTCCCCATTACTCTTGGTGTTATACTGCCCCTTCTTCCTTCCCTTCCACCCCTATTCCTGTCCCTTCCATCACAACTCCCTCCTGATACCCCTACACCTAATGTCCTCCCCTTCCTCCCTCCCTCCCTTCCTTCCATCTAGTCCATCTTCTACCTCCCATCCCCTCCTTGTCAATCTTCCACCTCCCCTCCAGTCCTACCTCCCTTCCTTTCCTCCCCTCCTTTCCTCTCCTCCCCTCCATACATCCCTATCTCCACCATCCCTCCACACCTCCCCCCTCCTGCCTCCCCCCACCTCCCCACCCCGCGTCCCCCACCTCCTTTTCTCGGGAATCTTGGCTTATTCCTGGATGTTCATTTTCCCCTGTCCCAACCTCCCCTATCCGCCCCATCCCCCTCCTCAGTTCTCTCTCTCTCTCTCTCTCTCTCTCTCTCTCTCTCTCTCTCTCTCTCTCTCTCTCTCTCTCTCTCTTGTTTGGTGACGAGGATGGGGGTAGGGGTTTGTATAAGGGGAGGGGGATGCGTGTGTAAGAGGGGGGGATGTGTGTAGTAAGTGAATGGGGGGGGGGAGTAGGGGAAGTGGTGGTGGTATATATCTAAGAGTAGGGGAGCTATTCGTGTGTGTGTGTGTGTGTGTGTGTGTGTTATCAGTTTACATTTGTTTGCCTGTTTGAGTTTTATTTCGCCCGTATCTTGAGTGTGTGTGTGTGTGTGTGTGTGTACTCGACCAGTGAATGGAAAGGTGGAGAGTAGGTAGGTAGGCTAGGTGGGGTCTGAGGGGATAGGTGGGGGTGGGGGTAAGGGGAAGGTGGGATATAAGGGTGTGTGGAGGGAGGGGGAGACATGCGAATAAAGAAGAGGGGAAAACTGAGTGTAGAAAGTTAAAAGAGAGAGAGAGAGAGAGAGAGAGAGAGAGAGAGAGAGAGAGGTAAAATAGAAAATGCCCACCAGGCAGGCATTACAATGAGGAGGTAGGAAGACGAAGGCGAGAGACGAACGGAGAGAGAGAGGGAGGGAGGGAGAGAGGAAGAAGTAGAGGAGGCGGAAGAGGAGAGAGAAAGAAGTAGAGGAGGCGGAAGAGGAGAGAGAAGTATTTGGTTGGCTCTTTGGAATGGTTAGTTAAATGGGAGGTTATAGGTGTATGGTTGAGTGGGAGGGAAAGGGTTAAAAGAGATGGAGTGTGCTTGGAAGGAAAAGAGAAAGATGAGGTACTAGACGCCAAGGAAGGAAGGAAGGAAAGAAGAGATGGGGCATATGGTAGTTAAGAGGAAAAGGAAGGTATTTGGGCGAAGGGGGAGTATTGAGAGAGAGAGGGATGAAGGAGGAGAAACAGAAAAGCAAAGGAAAGATAGCAAGGAGAGAAGGAGAGGAAGTGGTAGAAAATGGGGCATGGAACACAGGTGATGAGTGAATGGACGGGAGAAGAGGAATAAATGATAAGAAAAGGAAGGAAGGAAGGAAAAGGGAGAGAGAGTGAGAAGACGGGAATGTGGAGGGATGGTAGCAGGCAGGCATGGGCGGACGGAGGAGGGAAGGAAGGAGTGAGGGAAGGAGGGAGGGAGTAAGGATAACGGGAGGGAGCACCAAGGACAGGGAGGAGGTGGGAGGGGGGGAAGAAATGTCCAGGCAGGGTGGAACTAGGAGGGAGGGAGGGTGGCAGGCATGGAGCGAGTCGAGGAGGGAGGAGAGTGGGAATGTATAGTGGATGGGAGAGGGAGGGAGGGAGGGAGGGAGGAGCCAGTGTGTGTGAGAGAGGATAGTGGTGGCAGGGAGAGAGGATGGAAGGGAGGGAGGGTGAGAGGACGGTGGGTATGTATAGTGGAGGAGCCAGAGAAGGGAGGGTAAGGGAGGGTGGCAGTGTACTACGACGCTAGCTTGGCAGGCAGGCGGGCCAGTCAGTGTGCGCTGTGCTGTGGTCGGGAGAGGATAGCCGCTGCCTCGTCACATTCACCTCTTACCTCCCGTACCGTTCATACGCGTCACCAACCTTGTACAACTCGTGGATCTCACAGTGGAGAAAGATACTGCCTGGAAGCAGTGATGACAGTGTGGAAAGGGAAGATGCAGGGGAAATTAAGGGGTCGCCCGCTCCCCTATACATCCTCCTCCCCCCTTCTCCCCAAAATCGTGGGTAGTGGCCATGTTGTGTGCGTGCGTGCGTGTGCGTGCGTTTCGGCGGTGTGGTGGCAGAATAATTGGTGGAGGTTTGAGGTTGGTTAGAGGGGAAATTGGTGACCATTACCCTCAGCATACTACATACACAACAGAGCCACCAAAATGATGCAGGTAGCTAACCCGGCCTACCTTAACATGCGCTCCCCAACCAAACCAGGGCCGTGTGCACCTCCACCCAAGCCTGCCAACCTCGCTCAGGGGAAGATAAGCCTACACGTTGGTGGCGGCGGTTGTGGCGGCGGAGGAGGCCAGAAAGGGAACCTACATTCTGGCCTGCTAAGGAAAAGGAGCCTGCCCCAGTACCCACCTTACATACCGGCCCGGCATTGGTAGTTGGGATATTATGGCTGATCTTGTTGCTGTTGTTCTATACGTGATGATGGTGATTTGAGATGACACACTGTCTGCCCATCAACCCTGGCAATTAGTTGTGCGTATTGGGCATGGTGACATAAGTGACAACCATGCCTCCACAAACCCTCCCCTCTCCTCTCCTCTCCCATGTACCGCCATCAGACTGTCCCCGTTTCCCTCCCTCTCTTCACCAATCCTTCCCTCCATAGCCCACCACAGTGACTCCATCCATACCCAAACACCGCCCCATTCCCGTACACATCCTACACTCCGTCTTCAACACACACACATACATACACAGAGTCGTGAAGTGTCTTAAGAATAATAATTGTGGTGGGTGAAAAAAATTAGTTGGGTGCGTACCTCCCCTCCCCCCATTTGAATATTGTTTTGTCCAGTTTTAGTTTCCATTTTATATATTCCACAAATCTGCTTTCTTCCTTCTCACTTTCTTTTCATTTCTCGCCTTATCCCTTCTTATATTTATTACATGTCTTTTCCGACTCTTCTGTGGATGGTCGAAATAACTTACACACACAAACTCTCTCTCTCAAGGAGGATGGGGAGAGGTGACCACGTGGTGGACCTTCTACAACCCCTCCCTTTCCCCATCTCGTTACCCCTACCGTACTTTACCCCATCCATCCTCCCCATCCCTGTCCTCTTTTAGAAACGTCTCTTTTTTCCGATTCTTGACTACTCTGCATAATATCCATCCAGTTTTCTTTCATTTTCTTATCCTTTTACCAGTCCTCCACCCATCACAGTTATGTCTCAATTTGGTTATGTTTCATCTACTCGGTTAACTATAACCTTTGTGTCCTTTTGTCAAACTTTCGTCACCTTCTCTCCTGGCCTTTAGAGTAATCCACCTCCAAATAATCAATCAACCAAGAAGTACAACCACACCTACCAACGTAGATTAGCACCCAACCAATTGACGCGACCACACCAACCTTGATCATCACCCAGTAGAACGACATCAATCTTAATTATCACCTAACACGACCACACCTGCCTTGATCATCACCCACCACGAACACACCAGAATTGATCCCCACCCACCCATCCAACGCAATGACATTATTAACCTTGATCATCCAACCACTCAACCAAACAACAAACGAGTAACCAACCAACCAACCAGTGAATCAACCACAGGTACCATACACCAGTCATCAAGAGTATCACCAGACTACCTACCTATATTATGTACTCCTGGCTCGGCAGACTAGGACACCACCTCCACCAGATTTAATAAAACAAACAAGCAAGAAAGCAAGTAGTTTCCAGATCCACAAATCAAGCTTATTTCACAACCCATCATCTACTATTGCTACTATGAGCCAAACAAAAAATAATCAGTCTTATAACTCACCACTACATTGTCGACATTCCCAATTATTATGGCACCACACGAGGAAACCAACCAACCAACCAACCACCTTCGTACTGGCTATAGCAAACTTATTATCTACGACACAGGCAGCCAGTCAACTCTGCCGCCACGCAACAACCAACCAACCCTCCAATCCCTTCATTCCACCCCAACCCCCCATGCCACATCTGTACGTACACAAATGGACAACATTGCCTGCATGCATCTGATTATTCTCCGCTGCGAGTGATTTACCGCACCAGCAAGCAAGCAAGCAAGCAGGAACCCCCCCCTCCTTCCCTCCCTCCACTACCCCTACGTTCATACTGACCTTCTCGGACATGTGAATAGGAAGCAATAAGGGTGATTGTTTTTATCACTACGTAGGCCTTCCCTGCAACTCGCTGACAGCAACTTATACTTCATTGATCACACCAAGGTTAGTGTTGCATCTTGGGCATCACAGAATACAATATCTTCAGTCTGGCTTCTCTATATACTCACAAAATTATAATGTTGGATCTTTTTGGCTTGGTTCTACACGACACAGCGGTTGAAACAAGTTACTTTTATCCATGAACAGCATGTCCCACCAGGCTACACACACATTCAGTTATCCGTCAGACAGGCAGGGTCGTAGAATCAGTCAGCTGCAACCAATCGCAATTTGGGTTGTACATGTGAAAATATATTTGTGCATAAATATATATCTGTACATAAATAACCATCATAAATTGAACGGAAAATGAATGCATCAAGTATTTATACACAGGTAACATGAACCAGGTAATGTGAATCCTCTGTTCCAACATCAGTCATTTGCTCTGTAAAGAATTACCGTATTTCTAAATCATGATTTTTCGTAGTAATTTTAAAGTCACGGTGCTATTTTGTAGATTCGCTGCCTACGGGTACCTACTCTTTAATTTGTATGTTAGTAAAGTGTAAACGAATTTAGAAGACAGTTTGCTTTTGTTACACTTGTATAGTAATTTTTATTTTTTTGCCCTAAAATTGTTGTCATCAGCGACACTATTAGATCTGTTGACCAGAGGATGTAGTAACCCATAGGAAAAGTTTAGATTAAAGTATAAGCCTAAAGAAGCCGCAGAAATATGGAAAGTATGGGTGGGTTGATAATATATTGGTTTGGGAGGAATGGCCTATATTTTCTGGTATAGATATTAGTGAATCATCATTGTACAGTAGGATCTAAGTAGTTTTCAAATTGGTTTCCTTAACTCTGATCATTGGTATAGGTTAGGGGTATTCACTTATCACCACTTATATGAAGCCCAAAGTTAAAAAGTAGGCCATCAGGTATTCTTACGTTTGGAAGAGTAATAATATTTGCATGGGGAGAATAATTTACTGTAATTCTATAATCCATTTTTTTTTTTTTAGAGCAAACACAAAAAATTACGTATGAGGCAGACAACCATGCTTAGTTAGTTGTCTCTTGCACAAAAAAATTACATATGAGACAACCATGCTTAGTTAGTTGTCTCTTACACCATTACTGATTGGAAAGGTGTTGTTATATATACGGTACTTGACTAAAACCTAGGACCCATCCAATAGTAATAACGTGCAGACTATATCTTTCACCTGGTTTTCATATTCAGTAATGACAATCGATTTTTTATGTAAATTTTGTCTGAGTAACTTTATGTGTGGACATATTTGTGTGTGTTCCATCAGGGTAATGTGGATCCTCAAATCATAGGTTCTTTGGTTCTTTTTTTAGTTTGTTTTGAATGGCACAAGTTTTTATTTTATTTCGTTAGTTTTAATGAGTAATAATGACACAGCAGTGCAGAAATTACGCCAAGTAGGGGAGTGATTATGATGATTACCGTAGATATCATATCGGTTACCGTAATGAAGTGCTGAGGTAAGTGTATGTGGAAGCCGGAAGGGAATGATGTCATGTGATTTAAGGGGAGAACCACTTTTTGGTTAGTATTGGAGGGATAGTGAATCCTCCAAACTGTGTCATGAAATAGTTCTAGCATAAGTAACATTGTGGAGGTTTGTTTCCTGAAGTAGTTTTGAGGAATTATTAGTCCTCAAATTTACCAAAAGGAGGTTCTCCCCATTAGATTGGTTGACTGAACTGCACAGTGATAGAGGTTACTGAAATGTGTTGTAGGAAGCATTGGAATGAGTGGATGCATGTATAGACTCTGAGGTGACTAGGAAAATTGAACGTAACCAAACCATTTCATTGGAAAAAATAACAGTACTCTAACCAGGTATGTTAACCGGACAGATCACAGGGTATATTATAGTATTTACTATTTATTATTAATGGATGAAAACTAATATTGGTGAGTTGACAAAGTATACCTGTGATAGTCATGGAGTGTGGTGGTTTGAATGATATTTTGATCAATACGATAGTTGATTTCCCATTGGGTTTTTAATTAATATACAAAGTTAACCAGACTACAAGGTCATAATAATAATCCACCAAAAGTATCCCAGAGATTCTGAGACACCACATAGTTTTTGTATCCCAGAGATTCTGAGACCACATATATTTTGTACTTTTTACAGTTCCCTTATATATAATGTGCATGCTGGTAATGTATTAATATTATTTGGATGCAAAGGTAACAAACAGTCCGATTAATGGGAGATTTTCTTTGTGGTGAATTGGAAGGTCTCTCATTCCCACAAACTATGCCAAGAAACAGATCCCCTATTAGTACCATTGAGGGGCCTCTGTTTTCTGGCATAGGCCTATCTTAGTTTGGAGGAATCATTCATTACCTTCCAATTCGCCAACAAGAGAATCTCCCATTAAGTACGGCATATCATATCGTATTGTATCCTACTGTATAATTATCTTTCTTGTGTGGCAGGTAATAACGGTATAGTAGCTGTTATAGTAGTGTTGGAGACTCATGGTGGTCGTAATTATACCTCTGTCGGTGATGTTTTTACCCCCTGGAGGTGGAAAGAAAGGTTAGGTGTACAAATATATGGTTGGTTATGTATACAAATATTCGGTTGGTTATGGTATGTGTTCAAATATACCAAAGTGTAGGTTATCTGTCTGTGTGTGTGTGTGTGTGTGACTGATCAGTACGTATAATTTTAACACGAATGATGACTCACGATAGTTGAAAAAGTACCACCGATAATATCTTATTTGGCGATTGAAGTGTAATGTTGGTGGAAGTTGTGTAAGTTATTATTATGATGGTTGTAGTTAATTAGTTATAAGGTGGAATATTCCTTTTTATTTCCCCTTATTAGTAGTATACAGAACCGTGATTATAGACCTACAGTGAGGAGAATTTGTAGCCAGGGTAATTAAGTGAGGATGGGTATAATTTAGTGGTTGGTTGATTGTAGCGTAGCAAGTGGTAGTTACTGTGTATCTATATATATAACATGCATCACGATTATTCTGATTATACGTCTGATGAGAATGATTATAGGCCTATAGGGAAGTCTAGCTGAGGATAATATATACATTTAGTGATTTGGTGTTTTTTTGTTACTCTTGTCGATGTTTATGTGAGGGTAGAAAGAAAGGATAGTTAGATAGTAGGCTAGTCACCCATATCTTGGTAATGTAATGTACAGTTGCGGACACATCAAACGGAGGGGCCCCTTATCAAGCATAGAATAGGACGTGCATATGTACAGTTGCCGGCACTTATAACTGGTACATTCAGAGCTGTTAATCCTCTTTTCGTGTACCAGTTATAAGTGCTGGCAATTGTACACGACGTCTCATCCTTCCCTTATGCTCAGTGAGGGGCCCAGTTTCATGTGAGTTTGTTTCAAATGTCCACAACTGTACATACATGTGACTGGTTATGGGATAGTCAATGGCAGACCACCTACTGTAGTTAGTTAGTTAGTTTGTTGTTTTTGTGGTGGTGGTGGTGATGGTGGAAGGGTTTAGTGTATAGATAGGGATGGGGGGTTGGAATGTTTGTTAATAAAGGTGGTATATAATTCTTTTTTTGGTACATTGGAGTGCCTTGATTCTTCCAAAGTATGCTAGGAAACAGGACCAGAAGAGCAAACAAAACTAATGGTATTCTATTGCTTGGAATAGTTGGGAGGATTCAGTTGCTCCAGATTTACCAACACAATATTTCCCCCTTAATAAATGGTGGTGGAAATGATACTATAAAAAAAAAAAAAAAATAGGATTGGTGGTAGAGGTTTGTGGTATTATAGACTAGACTAGACTAGACTGGTTGCTGTTTGGTGTGATGGAGGTTGTCATTGTAGTAGTGGTAATAACAGAGGGTAGAGGGAAATATAGTCAAAGTGTTGTTGTTGTTGTTGTTGTGGTACTGTAAAAGTCATGGTATTGGTGGTAGTACTGGTAGTGTTAGTAGTGGTTAGTAGTGTGGTTAATGGTGGTAGTGGTGGTGATTGTTATGTTGATTGTAGTAGTCATAGTGGTAGTGATTGTAGTAGTAAATGATAGCAAGTAGTCATAGTGGTAGTGGTGATTGTTGTTGATTGTAGTAGATAGTGGTGGTGGTGGTGGTAGACTAGTTGCTATGGTAGTGGTGGGACCGTATACTATAGTTATTGTTTGGGGAGGGAGGAGGGAAGGTGGGTGTGTGTGTGGAGGGGGGGGGGGTGATTTAAAGAGAAGGGGTCACGTGATGTAGTAGTAGTAGTAGGGGAAGGTGGGGGATAGTATAGGGGAAATGTTTGACAGAGGGAATGTGATGATGGATGAGAAGGAGGGAATGGGAAGGGAAAAGGAGAAACTGTCATAAAAGAGAGTAGGCTAGGCTATAGAGCAAAAAAAAAAAAAAAAAAAAAAAAAAAAAAAATAGGCATGGCAAGAGATAGTTGAAACGTACAGAAGGGAGAGGTGGAAGAAAGTGAGATAGTAAGTAAAGGAGTGGATTGGAAGGGAAATGTATGGGACAGGTTATAGGGAAGGAAGGATGGTGATGGAAAAAAAGTAGGAGAATATTTTGAATGGTAGATGTGTATATGCCTATAGGTCAGGTCTGATACAGTAAAATGATAGGATATGATGGTAGGGTAAATGTTGATAGACAGTAATGGTGTGAGAAGGAAGATATTTTTGATACCATTTAATATACCAGGTAGGAATATGGACATAGAGAATTTCCGAATGATGTATATAACGTAAAGAGAGGAAGCAGAGAAATTAACAACAGATACAACATGAGCAGAAATGAAAGTGATGATTACGTAGAATGAAAAGTGAGGAAAATATGGCAGGTAGAAGGGTGGGGAGGGAAAAGGTTAAAAAAATGTGTAATGAAAAAAAGGGATTGGATGGAAGGGTGAAATTGGGAGGAGGCCATACAGAAGAGAGAATGAGGGAGTGACGCGCCTGTGTTGATGAAGAGAGAGAGAGAGAGAGAGTGAGTGAGTGAGAGTGAGTGGAGCCAAAGTTGGAGGAGAAATGTAGAAAGTAAAATAATGAAGAAGAAACAACAACTGTGATAACCAAAGTATATATAATAATTATTGGCTAATTAATTGTAAGAGGAGATGGCAGTGAATAAGAAATGTGGAAGAAGATATTGAAAAGGAGAGGAACAAAGTAAGAAGAATGATGATAGAAACTAACGAAAGGGAATATATATATGGTAGAGAATCGTGGTGAGAGAGAGAGAGAGAGAGATAGAGAGAGCAGTGACCGTGAGGAGGATCAATAGAGAGGGAGGGAGAGAGGCAAAGGGTAAGTAGAGGGGAGTGAGTGAGTGAGGGATGTAGAGGGGGAAGAGAGGGGTAAAGGGTTAAAGAGGGGAGAGTCGAGAAGGAGAGAGGGAGAGCAAGAGGGTATAATATAAGTGAAGGGACGGCATGGCAAAGGTTGGTTGTATCGAGGAAAGGGGTTTGATTGAGACAAGGCTACGTGAAGGGTAGGTTTGGCTGGGGTGGAATGTGTAATGTAGGGGGCGAATGGGTGAAGAAAAGTTGTGGGGAGGAGGGAATCAGTTGGGGAGTGAGGGGGTCGAGTGTGGGGATGAATAAATGAGGTGAGGTAAGGTGGGGAGTGAGGGGGTTGAATGTGAGAGTGAGTGAATGAATGAGGTTGTGGGGATGAGGGAATCAATTGTGGAGTGAGGATGGTTAAGGGGGTTGAATGTTTAAAAGTAAGGGGGTGAGTGAGGTTGTGGGGAGAAGGGAATCAACTGGGCAGTGAGGAAGTTTTTTTTTTTTTTTTTAAGGGGGTCGTTCGTGAATGTAAAGTTTTGGGTGAGGATTGTCAAGAAGAGTTAAAGAGAAGGATGTGTATGGAAGAGACGATGGAGAGTGATTTGTAGAAAAAATAAAAGTTGAATTATATACAGTATATATTAAAAAAAGGATGGCTGGCATACTAGAGGAGATTATTATTATTATGAATGACGTGCAAATGTGGTGATGAACGTTCGAAAAAGGAAAGGGAATGGATAATATATAAACGATGGGAAACACATTGTAGGTCTACAGTGTATTGCAGGGATTTTGTGTTATAGTCACGATGCGTTTTACTTTATTTTCAATTTCCTGAAGATAAAGGGATCGAGGCTTCAGGTATGTAGACTAGGCTGCCTGGGATTTATGGGCCAATTGTAATACAGTTTATAATAGTGAGTAGGATTTGGTGAAATAGTTACTGATATATATATAATTAAAAAAACAAACAATAGTATATATATAATTTGTGGTCCAAGTTAATTTAGTTGTGTTGCCATGAGCCAGCCATCTTCAAAATTGTAGTGTTTGTAATTAGTTGTATCGATTGCTTGATGTTATAGTACCATAGATGTTTTAATGTACCACAAGCCTAACCTATTGGTGTAGTCTGTGTGTTAGTGTATATACGGAATATATACATGAATTTCTCAATAAGATTATATATATGTTAAATCCCTCACACCTGGATAATCGCCAGATGCTCCAGAAACGAACCGGATACGACACATCCACACTGAATTTTGATACATATTAAGGGGGTATTATCCAGTGCGTTGGTTAGTTGGCTACTGATTCCTCCAAACTATCCGTCAAAACACCATCATTCCTCAAGTGTATGTTGGAGTATGTTCTTAAGGTGGTAATTCTTTTTTGGTACATTAGAGTGTCTTGATTCCTCCAAAGTATGTCAGGAAACAAGACCAGATGAGCAAAAATAATGGTGTTCTGTTGCTTGGAATAGTTTGGAGGATTCAGTTGCTCCAAATTTACCAACACCGAATTTTCTCTTTAACTGGTACTGTTTGGAGGAATCGGTAGACCTCCAATTTTCCCACAAGAGATTACCGCCTGAAAGCAAGTATAATTATATATATATCTATTCGTTTCTATAACCCTGATAAGACATATATATAGTATACAACTCAAGATATTCGAGGCCTTCTTAGTATAGATGTGAAGTTTGAACCATAACCATCCTTAGGTTAGGTTAGACTGTCTCATGTGTTGTTGTATGTACACTCGCAATCTAAAATTTGTATCTAGGTCTTGTTTAAGTTTCGAATAATTTGACATACTGGGGAACTAATTACAACTTTAATCATGTTAAATATTTGCTTGAGCTCGCTTAATACTCGATCAGGCTATTCGAAGCAAGCCTGGATACATATTTTGGATTGCGAGTGTACTGTATGTGAGTGTTGCCGATTGAGGACCCCAGTGATGTAGGCAGAAAATTTGAGGTTAGAGAGTCCTTCAGACATTGCCACGAAACACATACATCTACATTAAAAGGAGCTTGTATCGTGGTATAGTCAGGAGGAATCAGAAGCCACTAATAGGTCTCTTTACACGATCACAGGTTCCCTTAATCTAACACACCACTGTACTTAATTAAGAATATAACAACACTTAAAATTTCTTGATTCATATTTGCGCTGAAGTCAGAGTATGAAAAAATGTCTTTCGGAAACCACCCTGAAATTGGTGCAATATTTTTCCCGTATATAACCCGAGATTGAGGCTCTTTCCTCAAGTAATTTCCATTTGGCGAGTTAGGCCTAACGACAAACCTGCGGCCATCTTGTTTTAACGTCACACCGGACCACTTCCCACACAACGGTTTCTCATGTTGTGTGTCCGTTTCATTCATTCATTCATTGGAAAGTAGTACAGGATCATTCAGTACATCAGCGTTATATAATATAGGCTATAACGATGATGTCTTGAAAAAAAAAGCTAATGTCTCTAATGTTAGCTTTTTTGGTTTGTGTAGGACCGTACTCATTTCAGAATTCACTTGTGGAGATCATTGTCGGTCGGTATTGTAGAACGATTTGACAAGGTTCGTTCAATGTGATTAGGCTATAGTTATTTTCGTCTCAAAATATCCTCTGAACAAATGACATCAATTCTCAGAAACACTATAAATTGGAGCGACCATCGTGTCAAATGAGAAATAAGTGAACAGGATATCAGTATGGCAGAGATTAGGAAATGTGAATAATTTACTGTATATTCCTTTTATATAATTTTATTTGACTGAATATATGTAAATAATAGGCGGGTGTTATCTGCAATGAATATCACTTGAGTCATTCATTGTATTGAGTAGCTTGTCGTAGCAAAAAACATTACATTGGCAGAAATTATACAGTGTGTGTGTGTGTGTGTGTGTGTGTGTGTGAGTATTAAACTGGTGATAAACAATCTTGACAAATTGACTAGTCTGGGTGTTCTACGAGGAATGAATGAATTAATGATGTGCCTCGGAACAACAAGATTATAGAGCATTGATGTACTAATACTGGGTGGTGTGGGAGGAGAGATATGTTCACTACCAGGATATATGGAGGTGGGGGTAGGGGGGGGGGTCTAGTGGAGGGTTGGGGGGAGGTTGTTGGAAGGTGTCATGAACTCTATACACATCTGACCTAGGATTTCAAGGCTAGCCAGAGTGGTAGATGTGTGGGACTGACCTAACTAGACCTTAAGGAGGAAATTCGGTGTTGGTAAATTTGGAGCAACTGAATCCTCCAAACTATTCCAAGCAACAGAACACAATTATTTTTGCTCATCTGGTCTTGTTTCCTGACATACTTTGGAGGAATCAAGACACTCCAATGTAACAAAAAAGAATTACCACCTTAAGGGCCCTGTGATCGTATATGTAAATTGGAGGCTTCTGTTTCCTCCTGACCATGCCACGAAACAAGCTCCTTCCATATAGGTGGTGTCATGTGGTAATATTTGAAGGACCCATTTATCTCCAACATTCTGAATACATCACAGGGTCCCTTAACCACTATACAACTACCACCAATAGAAGTAGTAGTAGTAGTAGTGGTGTATTGGCCTGGAGTAGTGTACAGTATTGGTCTCTACTACTTTTTTTTTCTTTTCTTTTTTTCTTGAATAGTTGTGGGAGTGATGGCTTCGGGTATTTTTCCTGGCATAAAATATAACACAGTACGGTACAGTATATTTGTGTATGGGCCGAATCATCATCCAGTGGTTTGTTTCTCTGTATGTATGTTTGTGTCGTCTCATTTGTTTATATATATTTTTTTTTACTTCATATTTTAAAGAGAGCTGTTGATGAATTAAGGAAGAAGTTGAGAGGTGATGAAGTGAGGGTGGTGGAGGGACTGAAGGTAGGTGTGAAGAGAGAAGGACTAGGAGGGGGGGATAAAGAATGTGGGAGAGAGAGAGAGAGAGAGAGAGAGAGAGAGAGAGAGAGAGAGAGAGAGAGAGAGAAGAATGTGGGAGAGGGAGAGAAAGAATGTGGGAGAGGGAGGGGAGAGAGTAATTACCTGGGATAATATGTGGAGGGAGACATTAGTGGATTGTAGGGAATTTTCCTCCTGGAGGGAAAATACCTGACGTAGGGAAGGGAAGAAGATGGTGGAGGAGGAGAAGGGGAAGGTGACGAGTGAGAGTAGGTGTGGAGAGGTGATTATGAGGGAGAGGAAAGTTGTGGGGAGTGATTTTAAGAGCAGTAAAATTATAATTATATACTGTACTGTAGATGGAAGTGGATGGGGCGAATGTGGGAAGGAGCTGACCGAAGGAATAGACAGACTAGGGACGAGGTAGGGAAATGAGGAAGGAAAGAAGGTGGAGTAAGGTATAGGAACAGTGAAGAGGTAGGTGTAAGCAGATGGTAGAGTGGTGAGTTGGTATAATAAAGGGAGAGACCACACCTGTTCCCTCCCATACAATTGATCCAAACATTGATTAAACCAAGGGGGAAGAAGGCATGAGGTTAAGGTTGAGGGACAGAGTTAAGGGGGAAGAAAATTGAGGGATAACTTAGGGAGGTATGGTAAAGGAATATAAGAGGTGGAAATGAATATGGTGAGGAAGGAAACGAGAAGACATGGAAAGAAGAGGACTAGAAGGAATGGGAAGAGGGGGCAGGAAAGAAGGAAGGAAGGTGAGAGAATGATAAAGACGAGGTAAGGGAAACGTAAAGGAAGTACAAAGGGTGCTATGATGAAGAAGGGAAACGCAGGAATGGGAAAAGGAAAGTTAAAAGAGAGCAACTACCGAGTGACGGGAAAGGTAGAAAGAAATAGAGGGATAATAGAAATGATGAAGGGAGGAAGGGAAAGACGAAGAGAGAAGTAGAGGGAGAGGGAAAATGCTCGAGGAAAAGAGAGGGAGGGGAAAGTAGAGGGTTCTGTTACTAAGGGCGAGGGGAATGAGGGTGGAGGGAGGGACGAAAAGGGGGGGGAGAGAAGAGTTGTTGCTACGGGGGTAAAGGAAAGGGAGGAGGAGTGAGTGAGGTAGGCTACACAGGCTAAATGAGTGGTGGGGAAATAGAAATGACACCAGGGAGAAAACGCAGCTGAAATGTTACAGGTGTAGGAGGAACGAAAACAAGTAGAGGAAGAAGGAAGGAAATAAAGGAAGGAAGGAAGTTGTTGGAAAGGAGGAAAGGGAAGGATGTGTGAGAGAGGAAGAAGAAGAGGACAAGATAATAGGATGTGTGAGAGGAGGAGGAAGAAGAGGACAAGATGATAGGATGTGTGAGAGGAGGACAAGATGATAGGATGTGTGAGAGAGGAAGAAGAAGAGGACAGGATAATAGGATGTGTGGGAGGGGAAGAGGAGGAGGGCAAGATGATAGGATGTATGGGAGAGGAAGAAGAGGAGGACAAGATAATAGGATATATGGGAGAGGAAGAAGAGGAGGACAGGATAATAGGATGTGTGGGAAAGGAAGAGGAGGAGGACAGGATAATAGGATGTGTGGGAGAGGAAGAAGAAGAGGACAGGATAATAGAATGTGTGGGAGAGGAAGAAGAGGACAAGATAATAGGATGTATGGGAGAGGAAGAAGAGGAGGACAAGGTAATAGGATGTGTGGGAGAGGAAGAAGAGGAGGACAAGATAGTAGGATGTGTGAGAGAGGAAGAAGAGGACAGGATAATAGGATGTATGGGAGAGGAGGAAGAAGAGGACAAGATAATAGGATGTATGGGAGAGGAAGAAGAGGAGGACAGGATAATAGGATATGTGAGAGAGGAGGAAGAGGAGGACAGGATAATAGGATGTGTGGGAGAGGAAGAGGAGGACAAGATAATAGGATGTGTGAGAGGAGGAAGAAGAAGAGGACAGGATAATAGGATGTATGGGAGAGAAAGAGGACAAGATAATAGGATGTGTGGGAGAGGAAGAAGAGGAGGACAAGGTAATAGGATGTGTGGGAGAGGAAGTAGAGGAGGACAAGGTAATAGAATGTGTGGGAGAGGAAGAAGAGGAGGACAAGGTAATAAATGAAGATAGAAGGAAGATATAGTGTAAAGGTTATATAGAGAAGGAGAAAAGGAAAGGATGTGTGTAGAGATAAATGGAAGAGTAAGAGGTCAATATATAGTCATAGTTGAAGACGGATTAATATAGAAAGGATAGAAGTGAGGTAAAAGACAACTGGAAAAGGGAAGAGACGAAATGGAAGGGGTTATGATAGAGGCAAGGTGGAAGGAAAAGGGAGGGGGAGTGGCTTAACAAATCAATTTTACATATTTGGTGGAATGGATATCTCTCTCTCTCTCTCTCTCTCTCTCTCTCTCTCTCTCTCTCTCTCTCTCTCTCTCTCTCTCTCTCTCTCTCTCTCTCTCCATTATTTACGTTATCCAATTAATTCTAATCAGTTATTGTAATACGATTCATAGCCAGCACGTAGATGGTTTGGTTGGTTGTGTTGTTATTGTATTGGCCTGGGAGGTAGGGTAGGGTAGGCTAGGCTATCACTTGTTGTTGTCTAGTAAGGTATTGCGTTGGTTGGTGCCTCTGTTGATTTACTGCGTTGTTGTTGAGAGTATTGCGTTGTGTTGCTGTCGGCATTTTCCTCTTAGCCATGATTTTAAAACTATAATAATACTGACCCAATTAAGCCTCTTCATTTAACGTAGATATATACACTACACGATTTGTACATCATGGATTTAGTAGTTTAGTTAGATCCTGTACAGAATATCAACTGCGATATGATGTGTTGTTAACTTTTATGTTTATTCTGATCTTGTTTATTTACTCCACCCGATTGTGTGTATGTGTGTTTCTTTATGAGGAGTCAAGACAGATGCCCTACCTATATACTGTGGTACCGGTAGTCTGTTTCCTAGTATACCCTATTTTGGAAAGATTACATACATTCCTACTTAAAAGCTTGGATTAGAACGACTAGGAATGAAGTGCAGATCACTCAGTAACTCCTGGCCTTTTCAACCACTTCCAGATACAAAAAAAAAGCATTATAGGCATTTCCTGCATCGTGTAGTTACGGTATGTGGTTGCCAAGTGTTTCCAGAGTGTTGAGTGCATTGTTGGTTCTGCTAAGCTTACCACCATGGACTTGGAAACATCACACCGGTCATCATCATCATCATAATCAAGCATTTATATATTATGGTACGAGAAACCAACCATCGAGAAACACTTTTCCCTGTACAGTATAATGAGTCGCCTTCATTCGACTCCCGAGGGGGTAACACTACACACTTGTGGCCGGCGGCAGAGCATCTTGTTTTGTTATGGCAGTCCAAATTTTCAAACCTGTCAAGGTAACCTAAATCTCAGATCTTGTTTTGTTTGATTGTGAACAAGTTGTTATTTCATGTACTTCAATATGTAGACTGTGGTACTTGCGTCGTGTTGGCAACACAAGTTCTAGACTTAAAATCGTCTTTAGCGTCAGAAGAATAAGTCGTCATAACAACACTAATTGAACTAGTTGTGTCATCATAGTAACAAAGATTGAAGACTTAGGTATGACGACGTAATGCGTAAATGTAGGCTACACACTAAAGACATCTTTTAATGTTGATCTATCCCGTGTTTAGGACGGAAGAAAGGATGAATTATATAGGGGTAACGATTAACTTTGCCAAGTACAGTACACTATGAAGATTAATGTGAGCGGCTTATGGTATCTAATCTCCACAAATTTATGTCAGAGAGAGAGAGAGAGAGAGAGAATCTGGTTGTCTTGTTACTAGGAATGGTATCAAGAGTTAGTCAGGTTACTCCTAAATACCTAAATACCTTGTTAGAGGAATGTAACAAGAGCCAAGGATCTCTGGTGGTTATGTAAGAAGAGTAAGGTTCAGATTGTGGTGTTGTAATGCAGTGTAAAGACAGGTGAGTCAGCAACAAACGTGTAGGTAGGTAGGTAGGTAGCCTAGGTAGGTAGTCATAGCAACACACGTGTGTCACTAT
>JAWQEG010007415.1:5000-30000 GCA_033782935.1 Petrolisthes cinctipes
CAAAACAAATATACCATACTCGTGTACTGAAGAAACTTGTTACTTGAGATGATTTGGAGGATTTATTAGTTGTCCAATTTTCCAACAACAATGTACAGTACCACCCCCTTATGGACCCTGTGATATAGTCAGAAAATTAGAAATAAATGAGTCCTTCAAATATTGCCACGAAACACCACCTATAGGGAAGGAGCTTATTTCGTGGCATTGTCAGGAGGAAGAATCAGAAGCCTCCAATTATCATACACGAACACAGCTAGGGTCCTTAAGAGATATTACACGAATGCAATAGTAACGTGTGTTTTGTATTTCAGGAGTTACGTGAGCTAGGTGAGGTGATGCTGAGTCTGTGTTACCTACCCACTGCTGGCCGACTCACCCTCACCGTCATCAAAATGCGAAACCTCAGAGCCATGGACATTACTGGATCCTCAGGTCTGTGTGTGTTGTTGTTGTTGAAAGGAAGGTGAACTTGTTGTGTGTAGTCTGTCTGTCTCATTATATCTTCATTCTCACCTACACCCATCACAACCTACATCACTACCTTCACCACCATTCCTCTCAACCCTCACCACCTACACCACCACCACCCCTCTCACCCATACTAACACCACTACCACCTACACTACCACCACTCTCACTCACACCACCACCACCTTCACCCTCACCACCTACACCTTTACCATTACACCTACACTCTCTCCATCACCACCAAATCCACAATCCTCACTGTAACCATCTTTCTTCACCCCAGACCCGTACGTGAAGGTGTGTCTGGTGTGTCAGGGTCGCCGCATCAAGAAGAAGAAAACGAGTGTAAAGAAATCTACCCTGAACCCCGTGTACAACGAGGCTCTGGTGTTTGATATTCCCAACGAAAACATGGAGGACGTCACTCTACTCGTCAAGGTGGTCGACTATGACAGGTGAGCATGTAGACAGACGAGGCAGGTGACAGATGAAGTAAGGGAGATAATGATGGGAGGATGAGGAGCCGAGGCAGATGAGAGATGAAGTAGGTAGGGGAGATAATGATAGGAGGATGAGAAGACGAGGAAGGGTGAGAGATGACGAGGTAGGTGAAATAATGATAGGAGGATGAGGAGACGAGGCAGGTGAGGAGATAAGGTAGGTGCAACTATGACAGGTAGACAGACGAGGCAGGGGAGGTAAGAGAGATAATGATAGGAGAATGAGGAGACTATGGAGATGAGGAGACTATGACAGATGAGGAGACGAACGAGGCAGGTGAGGAGACGAGGCAGGTATAAGGAGACGAGGCAGGTAAGGCTATGACAGGTGAGGAGACGAGACAGGTAAGGCTATGACAGGTAAGGAGACGAGGCAGGTAAGGCTATGACAGGTATGAGGAGATGAGGCACGTAAGGCTATGACAGGTATAAGGAGACGAGGCAGGTAAGGCTATAACAGGTGAGGAGACGAGGCAGGTAAGGCTATGACAGGTGAGGAGACGAGACAGGTAAGGCTATGACAGGTGAGGAGGCAAGGCAGGTAAGGCTAAGACAGGTAAGTAGACGAGGCAGGTAAGGCTTAGACAGGTGAGGAGACGAGATAGGTAAGGAGACGAGATACTGTAGGTAAGGCTATGACAGGTATGAGGAGATGAGACACGAGCATCAAATATACAGTATATATAGTACACGAGACTAGGGTAGCAGCTCGTCTTTAACAGTACACAGAGACTCTCACAGATACATGTCCTACTCTCACTTCCAAAAATAGAAACACAGTGACCTATATTTCAGCCAGTCTGGGAGAGGTTTGTGTGTCATACATTTTAAAGCTAATATAATGTGGGTCTATATATGTATTTGTTTGTACTATCGGCTGTAAGGGTAAGTACTCGTATTAAAAGTAGTTAGTGTCGAGAGGTTTGTGTGTCATCCATGTTAATTAAGGGGTTAGGTAATTCACTTTTGTTACATTGGAGTGCCTTGATTCCTCCAAAGTATGCATGCTAGGAAACATGACCAAAAGAGCAAAAATAATGGTGTTCTGTTGCTTGGAATAGTTTGGAGGATTCAATTGCTCCAGATTTACCAACACAAATCACTTACCTCAATCCTGTCAACCCCTTACCCTCCAACCTGTCAACCTCTTATCCCCATCTTGTCAACCCCTTAACCCAATCCTGTCAACCCTTTACCCCCAACCTGTCAACTCCTTACCCTCCAACCTGTCAACCTCTTATCTCCATCTTGTCAATCCCTTACCCCAATCCTGTCAACCCTTTATCTCCACTCTGTCAAATCCTTACCCCCCAACCTGTCAACCCCATACCCCCACCCTGCCAAACATTACAGTTCATACCAGACTCACACTCAGAGTATTTGATTGGAATTCCTCTCGTGGTTTAGGATCGGAGAGAGAGTTGCTTCATAGATCATTTTTTGTTTTTGTTTTTTTTTAGCCCCATTATTTTTTTACCTCTTTTGCCTTATATATATATTTCCTCAAAAGCAAAGCATGATGACTCCTTTCTCTTTTGGTTTCTAAGATCGGAGCGAAAGAGTTGCTCAATAGATGACCTACTTTAAATTTGGCTTATCTATTCCCTCAAAGTAATGTATAATGACTCCTCTTTTTTTATATATATAGGATAGGAGTGAAAGAGTTGCTTAATAAACTACCTATACTTTTGGTCTATTCGTCCCCTCAAAATAATGTATAATGACTCGTTCTCTTTCTTTATATAGGATAGGAGTGAAGGAGTTGCTTAATAAATTACTTACTTTTAGTCTATTCGTCCCCTCAAAACAATGTATAATGACTCCTTCTCTTTTGGTTTGTAGGATCGGAGCGAATGAGTTGCTTGGTGTGGTGGTGCTGGGGTCTCAGGTACTGGGGCCAGGACGTGACCATTGGCTGGAGATGCTTGAGTGTCCCAGGCGTCCAGTCACCCAGTGGCACGCCCTCATGGAAAGTATCCCACTCAACCTGGCACTCTCACCCACTCGTTCACTCCCACCACCACTCACATGTTTCAACTCAACGTAAGAGGCGTATAAGAATTATGTTGTTGTATGTTCGTATCTCTTATATATATTAACTATTATATAATTAGGTTTTATGTTACAGTATGTATTGCAGGTGAGGCAATAAACATGTTGAATAAAACTGAGTGTCGAGTTAATAAAGCAGTCACCATCATAATTTACAACTGCATGTTTAAAGTGACTCTGTAGACATGATGTTTACAAAGGAATATATTTCAGGTGAAGCTGTAAGGGGAACTCTGTTGGTTTCAAGTTGTGAAGACGAGACATATCGTCCACATCATTTTCAGCCGATTTTAACTCACCAGAAACAAGAGCTGGGAATCCGCCTCTTCCACCACGTTGTCTGGCAGTTCCCGACACCACAACCTTGTTAGTGGTTCATCTGGAGTGGCAACTCTTTGGTGTGTCTTTATTATTCCTTTATTTGAAGCACATTTGTTAGAGTTTGTTGCAGATGTTGGGAGTTCGTGTTTACAGATAATATCATGCTTTAAAAGTCTGTTCTGTTCATACTACTGAGTATGGTGTAAAATATTGTTCTTTTCGTGTTGAAACGTGTATAAAACTTTGTTCTTGTTATTGACAGGATCTTGGCATGTTTCTTCTTTTTTACTACTTATTTAAAAATCTCATGTTAATCTGACACCATACTGAATGAAATGCTTTATATTTTTTTTGTCAGCAAGCAGGAAAAAGCATTTTTATTTTGACAGCTTAAAATATATTCATGCTTCAGTCACAATTCAGCTGTTACATTATGAGATTAAGTTTTCAATCTTTCATGACGGAGTTGACTCGCCACTTCGACTGAACCGTACGTCAGTGCTGTAACTCTTAGTGTTTATTGAATGTGCTAAGTGAGTGTCACAGTAGTAGAAAAGAAAAGGATAGTGTATGGATTAGATTATAGTAACAATGTTGTGACCGTGTTGACTCTCCTAACCTTCTTGTGTCCAGGGGTTTTCCTGAGCTGAGAAACGTAGACTTACTTACTTAAGGGTCCCGTGATGTAGTCAGAAAATTGGAGGTTAGTGAGTCCTTCAAACATTGCCACGAAACACCACCTACATTGAAGGAACTTGTTTTGTGGCATAGTCAGGAGGAATCAGAAGCCACCAAGTCTCATACACGATCACAGGGTCCTTAAACGATACATAAACTTAGGTGCCATGGATGGCTTAAATTAAGGAAGAACTCTTCAACTCTTTCAGAAAAAAAAATATATATCTATATTTTGCCAATTTTTCTATTCCCTGATGCGGTGGCCACGAACAAACCACTTCCATATCACGTTGTTCTTTGTCGAACTCGTCCTTCTCTCCAGCTCAAGCCACTTTAATTAAGGGGGTAATTCACTTTTGTTACATTGGAGTGCCATGATTCTTCCAATGTATGCCAGTAAACAGGACCAGATGGACAAAAATACTGGTGTCCTGTTGCCTGGAATAGTTTGAAGGATTCGTTTGCTCCAGATTCACCAACACTGTACTTCCCCCTTAAAGCAATTAATTATCGACTCCATCCCTTTTGATTCTCGTTCTCCTCCTTCTATACGTCAGTCACAATTATATCCTTAGTCAACCCATTCACACGCCACACACACACTCCATTTTCTTAGTATGATCAAATCACCACCGATTGTTCCTTCTGACACACACACACACACACACACACACACACACACACACACACATTATCCACCTCCACCTCAACTCTACATCGCTCGCGGGCTTCCTTGTTCATCAGTCTGTCCATCCACACGTGACTCCATATGTTTCTATCAAGTAACTCATTTCCATTTCACTCATAATTATATCCAGTAATGTCCACTCTTCTCTCTCTCTCTCTCTCTCTCTCTCTCTCTCTCTCTCTCTCTCTCTCTCTCTCTCTCTCTCTCATACGTCAAGGTAGTGATTATGACATTCATGCCAGGGTTAATCTCAACTGAATAATACTGTCTTACACGAGCCAAGACAAATTTTCCAGGTGCGTCACAAAATTTGAAAATGTTAAGGGGGTAATTCACTTTTGTTACATTGGAGTGTCACGATTCCTCCAAAGTATGCCAGGAAACAGCACCAGATGAACAAAAATAATGGTGTTCTTTTGCTTGGAATAATTTGGAGGAATCAGTTGCTCCAGATTTGTCAACACTGTGTTTCCCACTTAAAAATGATAAAATATTACACCCTTCGATGTCTGAGGTAATTAATGGCTTCGACACTCGGTGCTACAATAGTGGTCTTGTATTATACAGTTGTTCACAAAGCTGAGAGTAGTAGAGTTATATCATTATTACAGATAGGAAAGTACTGTACACTCGTGATACATAATTTCTGACCAGAGTGTGAGGAGCAGAAAGCTTCGAAACGCCTGGTATTGCTCATTTCCCCACCCAGTACACCTATAGAGGCTGAGTTCGAATACAGGGTGTGTGTGTGTGGTGCCTGTCATTCGTCTCTGGTCAGGGATTACGTATCATGAGTGTACAACTACCAAGAAAATCCCTGTCGCTTCATCAATTAAGTCATGAACCACATAAACTTTACAGGCTGCATGGTGACCCCGAACAGGAGGAAGTATTACCTGTAAAAATGTGGGTAATACTTTAATTTAAGATTTTGGTGCTCTGTTGACCCGAGCCAATCCCTTTTCTCTTCAGCTGTCTCTCTCTCTCTTTTCCTTCTTTTTCCTTCGTGCTTGCCGTCCCTCCTCTGTCTCTTTCTCCCATGTGGTGTAGGGTCTTTCTGGCCAGGCACAGTTTACTTGCTTTCCCTTTAATAAACTCACAGGCACATGAAATGAAGCACCAAAATCTTTCATTAATTTGCCTTTTTGATATTGGATTATTTTTCATGATGATTGTGTTTATTATATTGTCCTTCAAGAAGCTCTCGGTGAAGCGACATTGCTTTTTTTCTAAACACATTGGCTAACTATACGTAACATTTTGTCTTCATGAATAACATTGTGTTTCATAAGCATTAACTCTCGCCTTGAGGAAGAATAATCCTGTTGTGTAACCTAAACTGTAAGATTAAATTTACCAAGGCTATCAGATTAAAATGCCCAGACCATAACAACTACACGAAACAAACACTATATATAATTAACTAAAGAGAGAAGAGAACCAAGCTATCACCTGACAGCATCACAAACACTTATAAATTACTATTACCTGTATGTATGTAGGATGACTTACCTCTCTCTTCCCTGATGGACGGATACACCAAGATATTACAAGATACAACAATGATTCTTCACCCGAGACAAAGATGTGTTAATATTATTAGACATAGACACAATAGCGTGTGATTGAATTTAGAACAGTTTATTAACATGTGATAATTATGTGTTGGTCAGTTTTAGCTCAGTATATTTAGCACGACTCTGTATTTTTCAAGGTGGTATGTTGGTGAGATATTATTTATAATTAATATATACTCAAGAGACCCATATAGTTAGTTATCTGTATAGGAGAGAAGATAACCTATAACCTATATTTAGATAGATCAATCAATGGCTGTGTTAAGGACCCTGTGGTGATCGTGTATGAGAATTGGAGGCTTCTGATTCCTCCTGACTATGCCACGAAACAAACAAGCTCCTTACATATTATAGGTGTGTGTGTGTTTCGTGGCAAAATTTGAAGGACTCATTTATATCCAATTTTCTGACTACATCACAGGGTCCCTTAATTAATGAGACAATATAAGGAAGGAAGGTGAGGAGGAGGAGGAGGATTGGATGGTTAGTTGATCATATAGTAAAGTGAAGATTATAATGTAGTAGCTGAGGACAACACGTGTCTCAGTAATATAGATCAACTGAATGTTACATGCAACGTACGTACAGCCACAATCAAATAACCACCGACACTTTCCTTCCATCGTGTAAATAAATTAGTACATATCAAAATATAATCATACAACACCTTACGTCAACTCAACCCCCTCAATTATTATCATTATGAGGTGCTGCAAAATCATACATATGTTGTTCTTTATTACCAAGATATTAACTACGATGGAGGGAAAGTGTGGGTGGATATTTGATTGTGGCTGTACAGTCGGCGGCAAATAGTCCTATCGCCACATCTGCCAAGTCAGAAAGTACGGTATGGAAATATAAACTTCACAGACTGGTAAACTGAAGAACCAGAGAGGAGGTTTAGTAACTGTTGGCCTCCTCCTGGATATCATAAATAATGCTGTATTGGTGAGTGTCTCTGTTCGATTAATTATTACCCTTCAAAACCCACTGAGTGAGGCAACAAGACTATTGCCGTCTACTGAGTAAGACTTTGCAATGAACTTGGGAAACCTGTTATCTTTAATTAATGGTTATCTAGAATGCATATATATACCTGCAATGAAGAACTACTATACGTATGTATGTGTGCAACGCGTATTTACAGTAGAAAAGCAGTATTTATAGTATATACTTGCATTAATAAAAGACTATAGTTTACGTATTAATTAACTGGCGATCTTCCGTCAAGGTTGGACTATAACTTCTGGACTGCCTCCGTACAGTAGATGCCACACCCACAAGTGTATAAGTGTTTCAGCAGTGGGTAGGTGGGTGTAACCAATCATAATAATAATAATATGTATTAATGTTATAATGTCTTAATGAATGTAAGTAACAACAAACTTTCCAACGTAAAGCTTAATTAATTGACAACACGTGGGCCTCCTGTCAGTTTTTTGGGTAACTTACTGTAACTATAATTATCATCATGTGTAGGCAATAGTCAGTTGCTGCGTGTGTGTGTTGTACAGATGCGGACATAAGTTCAATTCCATCCTTCGAATTCTGACCTTAAGGGGGTGCGGGAGTAGGGGGCAGGCTTGGGGGGAGGTTTGGGGGGTGCGGGAATAGGGGGACAGGCTTGGGGTGGGTAGAAAGCCTATTCCCCCCTCCCCTAGCCTGTCCCCCTACTCCCAAACCCCCCAAAACCCCCCCAAGCCTGTCCCCTACTCCCGCACCCCCTTAACCCCCCCCCCCAAGCCTGTCCCCCTACTCCCGCACCCCCTTAAACCCCCCCCCCCAAGCCTGTCCCCCTATTCCCGCACCCCCTTAACTTACCTCAGTATGGCTATTGGTCTGTAGTGAAATACCTCGGTAGATTAATTTCCATTGCTTGGAATAATGAACGAACAAAATAATAAGTTTCTTTAATGTTTAGCTTTGGTACAGTTTTAGAGGTGTGGCAAAGAGCTTGGTGTCCATCACTGTAACTCAACACTATATATATTTATAACTTGTTTCATTTTTCTGCTGGCAGAGAAATGCCGTGTAGTTAATGACGTTATTGATAAGGGAATCATCAACCTATTGTGGTCAATTTGGAGTTACTGTAGTCCTCCAAACTCACCTATAAAACACACATATCCCCTGTATGTATAATTCCATATGGAGGGGTTGTGTTTCCTGGCATAGGTTGGAGGAATCAGTAGTAAGTAGCCTTCTAATTTCCCATAATAGGTTACCTCTCCTTATTTAAGTTACCATTATTATCCCTAGCTGCGTACAATGAAGGATTAAGATATATTTTTCTTATGTGAGAGTTAATTATTACGTAATTGGATGTGTGTATGTCAAGGGAATAAATATTATGTATAGTCTATAAAGGGAAAGTCGTATATATATATATGGTGAGTCTGTCTGCCTTCCAGGTTAAAACACTCATTATAAGTGCTTTAACCACCACATTGATGGAGTAGTGTTGGTAATTCGTGTAGTATTATTTGTAATTTGGTCATTAATTACTGTAGTGATTATTGGGAGAGACGGAATGGTTATTTATTGGTAATACAGAATGTAAAATATAGTTACATGATTTTTGTATTATTTGTATAACTACACTGTATACTGTACTGTACTGTGGTTACCTATCATCATATTATTAACTTACAGGAAAAGTGGAGATACACTCTCTGAGATTTAATTCAGCTTCCATGTGTATTTCAATTATTTAACAAGTTTTCCACTGTAATATAAGAGTATAAGGGATCTATTTTATAGCATCATTTGGAGGAATCTGTAGCTCTCCTCTCTGACCACAAACGATTATATCTTTAGAAACCTTACTTACGTCAGTCCAGTTACGTTATCTTAATAAAAAAATATATAGTTATAAAGCCAACAACAAAGGAATTAATAAGAGGGAAGTATACTGTTGGTAAGTCTGGAGCAACTGATTCCTCCAAACTATTTTCCAAGCAATTAATTAAACACCATTATTCTTGTTCATCTGGTCCTGTTTCCTGGAATACTTTAAAGGAATTATGGAACTCCAATGAGAGAAAAGTGGATTACCCCTTTAATATTCCTAAGATGAATTGAAATACAAAAAGATCTCAGACCTTTGCCTCTTCTTCACTCTTCCTATGAGTTAATACAAATAGCTAATGTACAGACAGCAGCATAAATTCGCGTCCATCTCATGTACTTAATATTGCTATATAATATGACCAGATAGTTGCATTCTGAACCAGTTTTTATTCCAACAACATACGTAATTTACCATATGAGAACTATATCTGTACATCTCTGCATTAAAATTGTATTACAACATCTCTATAGCTAATACATACATAGGTGGAAATGAAGCGAACTTATGCTGTCGACTGTACGGTACTTTCCTGTCTTTCACAGAGGTACAGATTGGGTTTCTCTGGAAATGTGTAATATTTTCATGATATAATTAAATTTAATCTATAAAGTACGAAATATTTTGGTTCGTGTAGTATAAGTTTGAAAGTGCTGATTAATGTGTTTTGTAGGGTTTGTTTTCATTGTCAGTGATGTGGTCGATTAATTATTTGACAACATTGTGATTACATGTCGAGCAACCCAACTGTGTGTGTGTGTATGTGTGTGTATGTGTGTGTGTGTGTGTGTGTGTGTGTTTGTGTGTGTGTGTGTGTGTTTGTGTGTGTGTGTGTGTGTGTGATAATGAGCTTGCACAATATATCTTGTCTACAGTGAATTATTACATTATTGATGTTACTGTATTGACAAAATTAAAAAAAGTGAGTTTCCTCTAAACACATTCACACACACACACACACACACACACACACACACACACACACACACACACCTACACACACACACACACACACACACACACACACACACATACATTTCCTCGTGTTGGGGCTTGGTGTTAAATAGTTACACCTCAAGACAAACAAAGCGTTATTGCTGTCTGATAATTATTACGTTGATAGAATAAATAATCTTAAGGGGAGGTTCTCTTGTTGGTGAATTAGAAGGCTACTGATTCCACCTAACTAAACCAGAAAACAAAAGACCTCAATGATACTAATAGGTGAACTGTTGTTTCGTGGCAAAGTTTGAAGGAATCAGAGACCTTTTAATTCTTTTTTGTTACATTGCAGTGCATTGATTCCTCCAAAGTATGCCAGGAAACAGGACCAGATGAACATAAATAATGGTGTTCTGTTGCTTGGAATAGTTTGGAGGATTTAGTTGCTCCAGATTTACCAACACAAAATTCCCCCCTTAATTAATACAATGTGTCTTGTGTGTATATGTATAGAGATGGTGAATGATGACTGTATACTTATAATAAGGGTTTAAAATATTGGTAATATTGTCATGTAATAATAATAATAATAATAATAAATGTTTGTTTGGTACCGTTGACAGAGCAGCCCAAAGTTTTACCAAGCTAGTCACGCCCCTTCCATTTTATATTCCAACCCCATATTATCTCCAATACTCGATATTTTCTTTGGTCTTCCCAATATATAGCTAACTCTTTTCGCCTCTTCTTTTCCGACTAAAATAAGGGTCTATCTATACCTGTTGCGTTTTATTCCTTATATATTCAATAATTATTCAGTTTCTTTCTTAATTTAAAACCCCTATAATGATGTAGTCAGAAAATTGTAGGAGATTAATTAGAGAGTCCTTCAAACATGGTCACGAAACACCATCTACAGAACATAATTATAGCACATTGTTTTGGGTGGTAAATCTGGATCAAATAATATAATGATTCCTCCAAGCCATTCCAGGCAATAGGATACCATTATTTTTCTTTATGTAGGTCTGCTGTTTCCTGGCATACTTTGGAGGAATCAAGGCGCTCCAATCTATCAAAAGTATACTGTCCACTTGAAGGATATAGTCAGGAGGAATCAGGAGTCACCATAACATGCACAGAGTCTTATACGATCACACACACGGTCCCTTAATATATTTTTTAATTAAGCTCGTTTCCATTCCCACATTTTAGTGCTAATAATTATACTTTACCTTGTACATAATAATTATATATTTACAGATAAACAGGATTGATATTTTTCTCACATCGAAGTACATACATACCTCCCACCATTAATTAATTAATATTCTTGCATAATTATACAAACCTTATATATACCTCTCACTCACCATCACCAACACCACTCTCTATAATTACGTATATATATATAGCCATGCATAATGTCCGGCCACACACACACACACACACACACACACTCACTCACTATCTATCTCTTTGCAGGCCTTCTCTTCTCGATTTCATAAACATTGTCTATTTTTGTACTTCTTCTTCTTGCAGTGTTGTAACGGGATGTAATATTTGTGTACTGTATAAATTAATAAATAAATAGTAAGTCAAGTAATACGAGAGTTAGTTAATTGATCCTTGTCTTACAACCCTGATTTAATGTTTTTTTTTGTTTTTTTACGTTGTTGCATATCAAGGAAGTTATTTTCATTGTTCAGATTGTGTATGTGTATGTGTGTGAGGGTATGTGTGCTTGTGTGTGTGTGTGTGTGTGTACTTGCTTGCTTGTGTGTGTGTGTATGTGTGTGAGTGTATGTTTGTTTGCTTGCTTGCTTGCTTGTGTGTGTGTGTGTGTGTGTGTGTGTGTGTGTGTATGTTTACTTGCTTGCTTGTGTGTGTGTGTGTATGTTTGCTTGCTTGTGTGTATGTGTGTGTGTATGTTTACTTGCTTGCTTGTGTGTTTGTTTGCTTGCTTGTGTGTGTGTGTGTGCGTGTGTGTTTTTCAAATAATTTTTTTCATTGGCTTTTGCTTTGCATAGGGAATTTCCTTGAGAACACTATCTATTAAGATATCTTATATTATCTTATTACCTAGGAGGAGAACATTAGCCAAATAACGTTTATCTAAGTGCACGACAATTAAAATTTTCCATACGGTCTACGTTAATATAATTGCAAGCTGAAACTGCATGACTATAATAACTTTATTCCAGATAGGTAATTATTAATGCTATACTCGGGTATTTTCCGAATTAATAATGGAAAAATAGCCTCCAGTACACTCATTCCAAATATCCCTCAAGCAACTTAACAATTTATAAATCATTGCATGTCTGGCTCCTTTGATAAGACGTAGATTAAACTTTCCATATAATAACCTGACTATTATGCCGAGCAGTTCAATTAGAAGCTCGTGGTCTTCCATCTTGCCACATTTTTACGGTGAATAAATTGGTGTTGCTTTTACAGTACAGTAATTAATATTATCAGTTAATATACTTAAGGAGTGATATAATATACAGTTTCAAAGAATCAATTTCCCTTTCTTTACATAAATACAATGAAAAATGTATCAATGTTATCCAAACCAAGGTAAAGATAAGATTATATATATTTACCTTGATCCAAACATTGGTACCGAGACTTGTTTGTTAAAATGAAGATGATAAATTCATTAATTGATACATAATAAGAGGTGCATCATCAGCTATCGTTGTCATATATGAAAATTAACTGTAAGATGATTCAATGCTTAGTTTGAGACTGAAATGAGAAGGGCAAAATCTTTAATTACTTTGGTAAATTGTTCATAGATGGAGTCACACTAGCTTCAGTATCATAAGAGCGGGAAAAACCCTCTTCATGCTTTATATAGATAGAAGAAGCATAATTCCTTTGAAATGGATAGCATATTTTACGGTTATCGCATACCAACAAGTGCCAGCCATTATGATTTTAGTTTAGGATTTAAGAGAAAATTTGCCTTTAGTTTTGATTGACAAAAAGCCAAAATAATTCCTAAAAGTAACCAGACCAACAAATATTCTCCGTAACTGAATGAATTTAGTTTAGGATTTAAGAGAAAATTTGCCTTTATTTTTAATTGATAAAAGGCCAAAACGATCCCTAAAATTTACATATATATTTCATTGATAAAAACAAAGCAAAATAATCCCTAAAAGTCCAGTATCCTGTCCAATAACAACAAAATATTCTCCGTAATTGAATGCTCCATGTTTGTTTGTGTTTACATGGAGGTGCTGCGAGGTTCAACTCTAATTCTTTACCTTACAAATACCCTCGTCTTGGGAGTCCCTGGCATGAGAATTATACCATTACACCACCTGTCTTCACCACCAACATCCTAAATAGATAAATATGAAGGATAAGTAAGTGTGGTAATAGATAAATATGAAGGATAAGGATAAGTTTTAATGTATCTGGATTGGAAGAGAGTGTTAGGGCCGTATTCAAGAACATTACTTTGTGGTGTATACGATGGCGTGGTACCGATACGACAGCTCCATAGACAGACAATTGAGCCATCCTACTAGTACCACACCATCGTATGCACCACGGATGTTCTTGAATATGTACGGTAGGGAGGCCTAGAATATCTGGTATTTATTAAAAAGAATTACAGTTTTGTAGCAGTGTTGCCAGATCCAGTTAGGTCCCAGTATTTTGCCCCGGTTATTTCCTGTTATTTCCCGGTAGTTTGCCCAGGTTAGGTCCCAGTAGTGTGCCCAGGTTAGGTCCCAGTAGTTTGCCCAGGTTAGGTCCCAGTAGTTTGCACAGGTTAGGTCCTAGTAGTTCGCCCAGGTTAGGTCCCGGTAGTCTGCTGTGGTCTAGGTTAGGTCAGGTAATGTCAGGCTAATATCAAAATGCCCCATTTGAATATGCCCTATCTTTTACATGTTTTAGTGAATAACTCTGTTAATAATGTTGCAATTTTATTCCTGTTGGTGTCATGTGGTAGCCAGGGAGAGTACCGTACCTACTGAATCCATATAACAAGAAAAATTAAGCACGCTAAATTCGTGCTTTTTTTTTTTTTCAATTTTCAAGTGTCCGAAGTTAGGCAGAAATTTCCCAACTTCGGACAGGGTTGTATTTTCCCTTTAAACATGAGAATGGTTAACAGCATCGATGTCTGGACACGCTGGCTGAACTTCGGACACCTGAGAAGTTTTAAAAAAATGTAAACAAAAATTTGCCGCATTCATGGCCCGAGTCATATATATATAAAGAGATATATCCAAAAATAGTTTCTTTTTAAAGCACTTAAATTGAGATCATATTAAGTTGCATCATATTACTTTGTAGTGAGGTATTCTTGGCATAGATCTAGCTAAGAACTATTCAAAACCTTTTCTAGCCAAAAGAAAAACAAAAAAACGCTTTGCGTATAGACAAGACCGGAAGAAGAAGTGACCTCTTCTTCCAAAATAAAACTTCACCTAAATATCAAGTTGCTACTGCACTGACTCAACAAATGCATTCTAAAATAACATAATAGAACCTACATAAGGTACATAATAACATAACTCCATGTACTAATGACACACACACCCACTTTCGGTATCCTTTGACTTGATTATTAAATTTTTTCGCGAAGTGTCCGAAGTTAGGGTGTTTTATGGTACGGTACATTCTATGGGAGCTGTGTGGGACAATCTGGTTTAGTCTGTGACATTCAAAGGAACTCGAGGCTGAGCCAGGCAGCTTGAGGAACTTAAATAACAACTCAAATGCCAAAAGACAGTTATAATTTTTATTAGTCCAGGTGCAATACTTCTGCTTTCCCTTAAAGTTTTCATTATTAATTTTTTTTCAGAATCAGCAACGACCTGTCCTACATTAAAGCAGGGTATCGTAGTGACAGATGGAAGTGGGTTCTGAGCCTTATACAGGCTGGCAGTAGCAACAATAGCAAGCAGGCTGTATCCAGTAAGCCTACTTTAACCTCAAATAAGGATGACCAGGATCAAGATGTGCAGGAGGTGAAAATAACCAGCACTGACAATAAAGGTTAGTGTGAAAGTTAAAGTTCTATAAGCCACTTTTAAAGTCAGGTTGTAGATGGAAGGAACCAGTACATTCTTGTCATTTTTATGAAAATATTTAAAAGTGTCTGATTTTAATTCTATCATATCTTTCATTTACTAATCAGAAAAGTGTGAAGAAGATGAAAGTGTTTGTGGGATAGGTACCAGTAGCAGCCAACCACCAGAGAGTAATGGGTCAACAACAGAATTCCAATCATCAGGTTCCCACTCCTTCACTATCTCTGAGCACCAGTTGACAATGGAGTGTATTCTCAAAACATTTGCCCTAGATAAATGGCCCAAGACACTTCCCTGCATGTAAGTTGTCTTGTGAGTTATGTTTTCCTTTTGAGACTGCACATCCTGACTATGGACATGGGTATTGTGGCCATATCAAGCTTCATGTTATCACTGGGAGTGTCACACTACCTTGTTAGCCTGTTCAGCCACTGCCATTAAGCCCATATGGTAATACTGTAGTGAAACCAATAAAACAAAGGAGATGCAGAACCGGGTACAACGGGTAGCTTTTGCACCATCCTTGTAAAGTGTAAAGTGTTAGTTATAAAGTTACAATATTGGTGGGTATCCATTTGTTTCATCTGTATATATATTGCCTAGCTGTGTATCATAACCATTAAAATTTGGGTGTCTTTATGTAGTTTTTATCATGAATATATTTGCCTAGCAGTATTCACTAGCTTCACCACAAAGGTGGGATCATTATAGTACCATACTGTAAGAATACCGGTATTTATTCTACAACTATATTTCTTCATTCAGTTTCAGGCTTTATTATATTAATACCAGATTAGGTCATTCATGTTTTCCCACCAATTTTGTACAATATTTTAACAATACAGACTGAAAAGTGTAAAGTAATCAGTTTTTGCCTTAGTTATGTTAATACCATTGTATTTCTATAGTTACTGAGCGATACCTAACTGCAGTATTTTCAATGGTACAGGAAACGGTGCACCAACAACCCTTGGTGTCTGGTGGACCTAAAGGGAGATGCAGGGAAGGAAAAGGCTCGCCCCACAGACCAGCCCCGTGAACCCAACACTCCAGTGGGCCTCCAAAATACTGCCAACACTTGCTGGATCAACTCAGCTCTTCAGGCACTCTTCCATCTCCCCGTTTTAAGGTACTGTAGTTTTTAAGAATTCTATTGGTTGTTTGTGCCGTGAATATTCTGTAATGTGGATTGATTGAATAGTCAATTGGTTATGGTAATTCTTATTGACACATCTCTTCTTTTTTCAGAAATGTGATAAATGGGGTGGATGGGTTTGCTGGGGAGGAAAGTTTATCATCCATGGTGTACCTCCTTCAGGCAATGTTTGTCCAAATGGACACGCATGTCAACAAGTCAGTCTGCGTTTCAAGTATTTATTTGTTTTGATATACAATATAGGAGGGCTGCATAGATAGCATTTTTATTGTATTAACTACTTCACTGACAGCGACAAAATATTAAAGAACTCTAGTGAGACATGCTGCAAAGATAGTGATAGGCTGCCAGAGAATGGAGAGTTAGAGGGCAGAGTTACCAAGGGTGGGGTCTATATAATATATGAATACTGTAATTGCAGGAGCAATTAAAATAATATTCAATGGATGACTGTACTTTGAAAGAGTTCATATTTCTATCAGATAGTCAACCTCACTTTGCAATAAATTGATGCTTTTAATATTCTTTGAGGCCTTATCATGACATTTACTTTCAAATTCCACTCTTAACACACAGTTTTGCATGCACTCAACAAACTTTGCAGTTTGTCATAATGTGTTGTGTTTGGAAGTCATATTGTGTGTGTTTATGCCAAAGTACTGAATAGTGTTTGCTTCCATAGGCATATCTTGTATATTTTTACCAATTTTAGATCCCATTCTTCCTACTTAGAGCCATAGCCTGCAGCCGTGAAAGTATTTTTGAGCATGTGGGTCTCCATGCTACCCGGGAGATAATGAGGAAGGATGCCGATCATCAGGTGCTGAAATGTGTCTCCGAGTTCCTTGAGAACACCATTGACACTTTGATTGCTGATGCCAGGCTGGGACCACAGCTTGGGCCTTTATTTAGTACCTCTCTCATGCGTGTGGCAAGGTCAGTTTTATGTAGACTTGGGTTGACTACATTTTCTCAGCTCTGATTAGGTAATGAACCATTACCGGTATTTATGGGAGCGAAGTGTGGATGATGATGGAGAGACAAATCAAGAGTTAGAGGGTTGTTAATGAGTTACTGGAGAAGTGCATGGGGAGTAATGTGGAGATATAAACGGACGAATGAAGAAGTATGTGAGCAATGTGGTGTGGATGTGGATGTGCTGGAGAGTGTGAAAAGGAATACCGGAATACTGTGAGGTGGTTTGGGCATGTTGAGCGTATGGGGAGTGAGAGGTTGGTTAAGAATGTGTACGAGAGTGAGGTGGAGGGACGGAGGGGAAGAGGCAGACTAAGAGTGAGGTGGAAGGATGGAGTGAGAGTGGCGTTGGGTGGGAGGAGGGACGCCAGTTGATGGGGGACAGAGGCGATTCATTTGTGCCCAACCCCTTCGGGGATTGAGATGTCTGGTAATAGATAGATAGATAGATCATTATTGATTCAGCTACATTATTTACTCTCATAAGAACAAGATGATTTTCATAGTCTTGGACAAAAGTCTTTCCAAAATGAATAACATAAAATTTTCATAAAACAGTCTTCAGATGTACTGTCATGAACCGAAAATATTTGCACAACCAAGACAGCTATGTGAAGGTAATTGAAGCTGTCCTGGTTTTTATGCAGGATTACTGTGTAAGTTATGTCACAGCAAATGAAGGCTAAGGTCCACTCTTTAAACAGATTTTTGTCCCTTGAAGTTTCTGGTAGTTTAATACCAGACAGCTAAGGTTCTGCTGTATTTTGTTTTTGTAGTAATATTTTTGGAGAATGCTGGTAGAAACCTTTAAAGATATTATGAATGACTCCATATTTCTTTGGCTTACCAGGTGGCGTTGTCCTGAATGTGAGTGTGAACAGGAGACAGAGCTGGCTCCTGCCACCTCCTACACCCTTGCAGCCTACGTCAGTGCAGATGAGTGCCCCCTTGACCAATGTCTTGTTGACCTGCAGACAGAAACACAGACTGGGGTGTCCCTGGTCTGTGGGGGAGGGGTAGAAGGTGGTGACTACAGGGAGAGGGGAGGGGGAGGAGGAGGGTGTGGGGCAAGAGTGAAAGCTGACCGAATTGTGATGCCCAAAATACAGAGTCTACCTACGGTCCTTGTCATTAGGAACAATAGTCTTGTGTAAGTTGTTGGATTTAATATTTTTTTATGTTTGCATTATATGTCTTCCTTGTGTAGCAGCTTATCATTTGGGTAACCTGTGGAAGATTTTTTTAGACCTGTAATAGTAACACTACATTATTGGTCAAGTACATCAAATGAAATTTGTGTCGTGTATTTTCCAGAACAATGAAATATAATACTTCTATACAGAGAAATTATCAGATACTTAGAAATGTCACATTAATCTTGCTTGTGATCACACTTTCTTAGAACACTAAGCCAAATCATTTGTAAAAAAAAGTACTACTCTATATCACTAATATGAGGCTGTGTTATTAGTTATGTCAGTAAAATTGAGTATAAAATGTAGCTTGGTAGTGTGTTTTTATACTTTTAGTTTTATTATTGCAGTTGCAAGGATACTGGGTATGGTGGCTCATGTGTAGGTATTGTTAATAGACTGGAAGCATGTCAATGTAATTTGTAATGATAGTGAACTGTAGAATATTCCACTGTGATTTGTTTGTGATGTTGGAATCAGGGACCGTGACCTGAAACGTCGGCTACATGTGGTGTACCCTGAGACTCTGGACCTGACACCCCACACACGCAGCCATGTCCCGGCCACCTACACCCTTGCTGCTGTTATCTATCACCACGGACACTGGGTCAAGCATTACTCAGGTGGGCAGCTGGACTTCTAATGGTTTCATTACCTTCTCTCCCCCCTAAATGTTTTCATCATTGTGTTTAACAGGTTGCTGGAACAGACAGGGGTTCTAAAAAATTAAATGGGTTTTGATGACTACAATGATTAAAAAACATAGCTACTCCTTAAGGTTTATGTGAAACAAGAACGCAAAATAAGATATTCCCCGAATTATAACCAAGACATGTGTTAGCTGTATTAAAGCAACAATTGGCTTGTATGTTTATACTTCATCCATCTATGCCTGTTTAGCCTTCATACATCAGGCATAATCTGCATGCTGACTGGTTGGTAGGCAAAAACGCCGTTTTTCCTTTTTCAAACGCAATGTATTTACTACTCATCTTGAACAAAGTTTAACTTGATTTTGGACCTCTCACTAATTAATCAGTCCTAATATAGGGAAATTAAGCATGCTCTTTGCCTTTAGGCCTCACATTTCTCATATAGGATTTTTGGTGGCATAATTTTTCTATCTATCTATCTATAGCTCCGACGCCTCGTTCCCTCCGGGAACTCCCCTCAAGGGGGTGGCCACGGCAGAAGTGTCTCCAGTTCTCCCTGTTCCAACACTCCCTCCTTACTTGTTCAAGCCCTACTCTGCCCCTCATGTTTCTCTCCTTTACATACTCTTCCACTGTTCTGCCATCTAACCGGTGGTCTGCCTCTCATACCAGGTCCTACAACTTCACTTCCATACACCTTCTTTACAAATTCCTCGCCTTGCATAATTTTTTACTTGCCATTTATCTTATAATGATTCTTTGCAACCTTGTTCTTTCCACCAGCTCATGTAAAGACTGGGAGTGGGAAGTGGTACAGCTTTAATGACGAGCAGGTGACTGAGCTCAACAACCGGTCCACCTCCAGCAACCCCCAGGAGACTCATCGCAACTACTTCAGTCTTGGTAGGAAACTCATAGCAGTCAGTGACAATCACACTTTACAAAAATAATCTGTCAATAAAAGTGAAAAAAACAAAAACTAGAGCAGTACAGTAATCTGTCACTGAGTATCAGTTAAACAGGGATTCCCAACTACTGTAACTGTAAGATTTACCCTTATGCACTACATCAGTATGTGCAGTGGAAATGAGCTACTTGAGAGGAGCATGTGTTGTGATGAGACAGGATGGGGAATGTGATTAGAAAATTTATTAGAAATGTGGTCTGGATATGAAGGCAGATGGTGTTCAGTGTGAAGTGGTTTAGAGGGTGAAGTGTAATATATTGAGGTGGTTTAGACACATGGAAGAGTACAGGAGAGAGAGAGATGTAAATGGAAAAGGAGGGATGGACCTAGCATGTAGGCAGTGTTGGAACAGGGAGACTTGGAGACTCCTCTGCCTTGGCCACCCATCTGGGGAGATTTCCCAGTGACCAAGGCATCAGAGCTGTTGAAGTATTGGATTCAAAGCAAATCTTGTTCTTCTGGGTTCTTGTTTAAAGAGTCAATATTAGGTTAGTTTTCTGATTTCCAGTGTACTGTAAAATGAAATTGCTTACATCAGGCTTATTGACTGACCTTTTGCACACCTACAGCAAATGTGGCGCAGAAATACAAGCACCGGCCTGGACTAAGAGTGTCAAGAGGGGCGTTTGTGTGGGTATACATCAGATCCGGTGATGGTGGCAACACAGTCGGTTCCTCTGGCTCTGCACTCCCTACACAAGCCGGTCTTGTTCCCCCACCTGAGGCTGTGGTAGAATTTGTATTGCGTAAGCAGGAGGAGAGTCAGGTGGGTAAGACAGACTTGGGTATTTGATGTTCTTCACAATCGCAGCTTTTTCTGTATTGCATATAGTTGCCAAGTGTTTGCCAGAATGAATCAAAGTGATTTACAAGATGTTTAGGGAGTTAGCCCTAACCAGGAAGGTAATGACTGCCGTGTGCATACAAAAAGGGTATCTGGTTTGCCCCAGCTACTCAACATAAGCACAAATATGAAAATTATCACGTAAACCAGCTGTGTAGCCAAAGAATACTGTTGTCCTCACATCATAACATATTTTACAATATCATATAACCCTCATTGGGAGAGGATATACTGTAGCAGGGGATTTCAGATGAGTGCAGTAGCTAGGGAGGGAGGGAGGGAGGGAAGGAGTTGGCTTGTTGTGGCCTTTGAGAAAGTTTTTGAGAGGGTTTTAATGAGTGTAATAAAAATTATTGAGAGTTAATTAAGTGTGGAGCAGGGACTTTCTAAAAGGTGATGAAAATGCATAACTCAGAACAAGAGTGTTGGAGAATGTTGGGATACTGGTGTGATTGGGTGAGCATGAGGCCTTTGAGGGATATTTTGGGGATTGAAAGTGGTAGCTTCAGAAGTGAACTGTAAGGTAAGAAAATTTTAATATATTGCTTAGTTACATGTATATCTTAATTGACTGTCATTAATTAGGTACACTATCTATACCATTATCTTTACAGTTGCTATTAGAATACCAGTATAGTATTGCAGACACTTCCAGAATTCCTGCTGAACATAATATAAAATTAACTTTAACTTGTCCCACTAACATATACATTTACAAGTCAGATACACTAGAGTATCCCATACTTGTGGTTTGAATCCCTCTTAATAAGATAGTCCCTCATGTTTTTTCTTACTACTACAGACTGTCAATCACCAACTTTGTGCAGAGATGCGGAAAGAGAAGGCAGAGTTACTGACATCACTGCAGGTCAAGGATGTCAACGAAGATGTAACATTGATCTCTGAACCACTACTGTCTGCCTGGTACTGCCATGAAGGACCCTACCCATATCAGCCCACCCTTCTTGCTCGTCCTCTTTGCCAACACAATCTCTATAGCCCTCTCAAATGTCACTTGCTCAAGTGTGTTCGTGCTGAAGGGGTGAGTTTGTCTGTTTTCTGTGGAAGGTAAGGCAGTGTTTAGGATAATTAAATGCAGAATGGCTTCACTACAGTGTATATTATGACTGAGGTCTGCCAAATCCCTTGTTTGGTGGTTGGGTTTTTGCTTTATCTCATAGTTTTTCTTGGCTATTCTGATTTCCCTTTTAACATGTTATTTGAGATCACTAACATGGTTGTTTTGATGTGTTTCACAATATTGAATTATTATCCTTTTCACTTCTCTGTTTTGGCCTATGAAGTGTCTTATTTTTTTCTTTTATTGAACCATATGGGATCACAATTACTATTCCTAAATTTCCTGGTTGGAATATGCATTTGCTTTCCCTTGTGAAAAATTTCAGTAAATATATTACAACAATGAACCACATCCGAGGCAACACTCAAAATCTACAATTGATTGGCCCTATCTGATATATCAAAATTCCTCTGAGGGTAAATCTCTAATTATCATTCATTGTCTGCAATTCCCATTCATAGAGCTGCTTTAGATTGGTCAAGCCTTTTTCTATTCTTCTATTTAAACATATTGTATATTTCCTTATTCATACATGTATTACAGGTTGGGTTGTTGATGACCCACCGTGCAGGGATACAGACTGAGGAGGATGGGTGTGGTGAGGTAGGGTTACCGCTCACACTCACTGCTGAGGCTGGTTGCTGTAAAGTGTGTGTTGCAAGAGGTGCTAACCATATCCTCTTCATTGAACGTGTCAAAGCTCTTTACCGCACAGCCAAAAAGGAGGCTCGCAAGGAACATGAAGGGTAAGCCAGTCATTCTATGAAGAGTATCGTATATACTTACCAGTACGTGGGTTACTTAATTTATTGTTTTTCATCTTCACAACTCTGGTACTGTCAAAGTCTACCTTCACACTTAAGGAGTGGCTGAGGACAATTTTTCTTTTGGTTTGCATCAAATTACTTTTCACATTGATTTTTTCTTGTCCCAAAGAAATCCTGGCCTCAAAATATTAATAATTAGATATTATATTCTGCTTTAAGCTTCAGATGATTTATACACTTGAGAATACCAGATGATACAGAATTATTTAATGTGTACATGGAGTTGCACTACTGGAGATTTTTGCCACATTTTTGAAAGTTCATCTATATCAAAATTCTCTAGAGATACAGTACATTATACAAGCTGTAGTGTGTGTAGCCATTGGATCAACTCTTGTATCCCCCTACCAAGAGATGATTTGGGACACATTAATCCTGTGTGTCAAATATGGGCATCTTGATGTGTTCCTAATATAAGGAAGGATTAATGTATATTAATGGATTGTAATTTACTTGCAGACCCACAAAAGTAGTTGGAATGGACACCTTAGAGTTTTGGCCTAGGATAGCACTCAGTGCATATGTCAAAGAGCATGGCATAGATATGGAAGAACCAGCTGAAGAGGTGGAGAATGGTGTTGATAAAAAATGTGAGGAGAGTGGCATAGTCAGCATGGGTGAGGAGGGTGGAAGAAGGGAAGGTGCCATAACTGAGGAAATGGAAGGTATCCATGTGAATGGAGACAAGTGTGATTCAGGCAGTGAAATGAAAACTGCAATTGAGTCAGCAACCACGAGCTGTGATACTACCGCAACTAATAATAGTTCAAGAAACCCAGTGCCTGATTCTCATAGTGAGAGTAGTAGTAGTACCTGTGATAATAGGACAGGTGTTGTAAAGGAGGAAATGAGCCAAGATATAAAAAACAATATCAGTGATAAAGAAAGTACTAACAAATGTAAGGAAAGAGAATACCGGTATAATGAGGCCGGTAACAAAGTGAAAGACGAAATGCTAAGCAGTAAGAAAAACGTAGATAGTGACATGGATGAGAAAACCAAGAGCAGCAATAAGATTGAGGAGAGCAGCAGTAGCAATGAGGAGAAAAACAACAAAATTCTGGAGAGTGAAGAAATGAGAACATTTAATGAGGACATAGTTTGCGAACACAATTTGCTCTGCCCCACTACCCCATCGTGCAAGCTGCCCCAGACCCTCGTTGATGAAATCATGGGTCTCTGTCAGGAGTCAGTTCATCCAGCAGTTTATCAAGAGGATTTTGATACCTGTCCTGATTGTGGTGTGAGTATGTGTGTCAATGTCTGTTTTTTTTTTTTTTTTTTTTTTTCTATACCTCAACCTCAGGACTGTAGGCTGTCAGTAGCCCGTGACTCTTGCGAGGCCCCGAGATTATTGGGTGTCGCACTAGATGAGACAGTGGAGCTTCGTGGTGATGTTGGTACCGTAGCTTCTCTTCTGTCCCACTAGATGACGACACCTTATTTATACACGTCACTATCAGGGGACAGGTTTAATACCATTCTGTGGGTATTTTTGAACGTCGTTTTACTGAAGAAAAACCTCCCTGTGCATGCTCTTTTTGAGTACTAGGAAAGTACTGTGACTGCTAGGAAAGCAACCCATGGAAATTCTTATATATGTTTCATCAGGTGTGGTTTGTACAAAATTATTTATATGCTTACTTTGTATTGAATACATACCATAATTATCGTATCAGTACTATGAATGGCAAGTGATAGGCCGTATAGTTCCTTGAATTTGTGTAGCGTTCTTTATACTGTTTCTAAATCGTCGAATATTTACCTCATCTAATACAGAAAATGCTGGAGGAGTCACAGAGAGCATGTGAAAGTGGACGGCATCAGAAGAAACAGCTGAGTAACCTTTACCAAGAGAAAAAGCGCCCCCACCCCATGCGGGACACAGGGAGGCATGTCTATCTGATGGATCGGGATTTCTTCTCAGAGTGGAAAACTTATATCAGGTGAGGTTTTGGTGCACAGTCCATGAATTTTAATTTAGCTCCTGGTCTATTTGATTTACCCCTGCAAGTACAAGTTGGGGTTTAAGTAGACCATGACCAGTTTGAAAACAGTATTTTTATTTATACCTGCAGAAACAAAGAAATATTCTTGTTAATAAACTTGTGAGAATGCAGGAAATAAGTGAGCACGTAAAATTTGTGTCTGTCATTTACTTATAAGC
>JAWQEG010007416.1:0-12500 GCA_033782935.1 Petrolisthes cinctipes
AGTTACCAACATAAAATTTTCCCCTTAAGACCACACTGTGATTGATGAGATTATGGAGGTGATGTTGCATACTGATGTCTCGGTGGATATGTATATTTAGAGTGATGTCCTTGGCCTGTCTCACACTGGGGACATTACTGATACTTTGACTTACGGAATGGCAACTCTAATCTCAATCTCTCTCTCTCTCTCACTCACTCAGAGTCTCACTCACTCACTCAGAGTCTCTCTCACTCACTCAGAGTCTCACTCACTCACTCACTCACTCACTCACTCACTCACTCACTCACTCTCTCTGTCGTTCTATTTATTTATCTATCAATCGATCTATTTCTTTCTCTCCATTGCCTCGATTCTCATTTACACACACACACACACACACACACACACACACACACACACACACACACCTCAATTTTGAAGGCAACTGTTGTGTGTGTTTGAAGGCAACTGTACACATGCCGGTACAAGCAGGAGGCCACCTTGAAATTATTGGGAAAACATTACATTTACACTAAAGCAGAGAGAAAAGGTTAGCATGGTAAGGAGTGTCTCTCTTTATTTCTACCCTTTCTCTCTCATTCACTGTGTGTGTGTGTGTGTGTGTGTGTGTTTTAGCTAATGGAAGAGGAGAGAAAGGAGAGGAGAGGAAATGAAGCTGATTTAAGCAAAGAGGTGATAATATTATTTGCTAAAGAACAGGAAGAATGCAGAATATATCTAATAATATAAACAATAACAATAATGAAAATTTAACAATAACTTGCCCCACAATTGCCAGCGAAAAAGTGGATAATGAAATGGCAAGAAACAGCAAATATAACATAACAAAATAACATAACAAAAATAAAAATAACATAACAAAAATAACAAAATAACATAACAAAAATAACAACATGAAAAAATAACATAACATAACAAAATAACATAACAAAAATACCAAAATAACATAACAAAAATTAAAATAACATAAAAAAAATAACAAAATAACATAACAAAAATAACAATAAGAAAAATAACGTAAATAACATAACAAAATAACATCACAAAAATTAAAAATAACATAACAAAATAACAAAATGAAAAAATAACGTAAATAACATAACAAAATAACATAACAAAATAACATAGCAAAATAACATAACAAAAATAACATAACAAATGCAGCAGCAACATCTATACAGTGACAAAACAATGACGGCAAAACAGCAACTCTAATCACCCAAAACACCATCAACAACAGCAACAATAACAACAATACCATCACCTACAACACATCACCACAACAACAACAACAATATCATCACCTACAACACATCACCACAACAACAACAACAATACCATCACCCTAAACACATCACCCACAACACCTCCACCTCACAACAACAACAACACTATCACCACAACACATCACCCAACAACACATCACCCCAAAACACTTCACCACAACAACAATAATAACATCATCACTCACAACACCTCACCCCACAACACATCACCCCTCAACACATCACCCCACACCACATCACCCCACAACACTTCACCACAACAATAATAACATCATCACTCACAACACATCACCCACAACACATCACTCCACAACAACAACAACACCATCACCCACAACACATCACTCAACAACAACAACAACAACAACAACAACAAAAACAACAAGAGATAAAGAATTTTGATGGTGGCGAGGCTGATGGCATGACGCACCACTGCATAAACAACAATAACAACATAAAAAATAGAAGCAACAAAAACATTCCAGGCTAATTTTGTCGTGGTGTTGCGAGGCCAGAAAGCCTTGTGTAAACATTGCCCCCTCCCCCCCCTCAAGGCTATGCTATGCTCCCTTTGCTATCTCTACATTATCTTTCTATGTCAACAAAACATTCCCTGTCTGACGTCGCTCTATATAGGATTAAGGGGTCATCTACTTTCGTAAATGTGTAGGGCAAACGAAGTCTCCAAAGTGTGCAGTAAAACAGGTCCCCCTCACTCGCATACTGAGGCATTAGTTTGTTTGCCGGTACAGTCTGGAGGATGCACGTAGCCTTCCACGCCAGACTGGCTCCTAAAACGCTAAGCCGGTGATATTGAAGGGACAAGCGCGTAACGACCCACCAACCACGGCCTTCTGTCATGCAATTGTTGGCATTCGTCTTCCCGTAAGTGTCGCCAGAGCTGAAAATTTATTGAAAAGGTCACTCGGGTATGGGTCGTTTTCCGGAATGTACAAATACGAAGTCAATCATGAGCGTCGGTGGCCAATGGGTCGTATTGTGTATCATACGAGAAACGGGTCGGAAAATACAGCCTGGTAGCGTGTGGCTGGACCTCACAAATTATGTCAGTATGGCCAGCAACGAGGCACTGGACATGGGTGCTGTAATTCCCAGTCAATCCCAGACTTACATACAGCAGAAGGATGCCAAGCCCATTGATTCGTAGGTTTTAATGGGATAATCCCTTGTTTTCATATAGGAACGCTACTGACTCCTCCACATTATGCCAGGAAACGAACTATTTCAATAAAACAAAGGTTGGTGCTTATTTCGTCGCATAGTTAGGAGGAATGAATACAGTAGTCCTACAATTTGACCAGATAAGACTAACTCTACTTATTAAACCGAATGAATGAAAGCAACCCATGATAGTCGAGTCAAGATCACAAATAAACAGGACTACAGCTGAGGGAGTGATTGCATTTTGTTAGTAAACGTTGCTACTCAAATGCTGCACTGTAAAAGGAACCTAATGGGACTTGCACAAAACAATGAAGGAGAAATTAATGGGTTAGTATAGTGTTGGTAAATCTGGAACAACTGATCTGGTGGATGGAAGGTAGGTAGGTGGGGAGGCAGGTAGGTAGGTAGGTAGGTAGGTAGATAGGTAGGTAAGTAGGTAGATAGACGTAAATTGGTAGGTAGATAGACGTAAATTGGTTGGTAGGTAGGTAAATTGGTAGGTAGGTAGGTAAATAGGTAGGTCAATAGGTAGGTAGGTCAATAGGTAGGTAGGTAGGTAGGTAGGTAAATAGGTAGGTCAATAGGTAAGTAGGTAGGTAGGTAGGTCACGCCGAGAACTTCCACCACTACCACAGCAATCTCTATACTCAAGTGAAAACAGTGGAAATAATAGATGTAACACTCAGCCATAACCCTTATATATTATACCCCTGGTGCTGGTGGTGGTGGTGGTGGTGTCTTGGCTTCACGAACGAGTCGAGTCCCTTGAAGGTATATTATAGTTAGTGATTTTGATGTCGTTTCTCTACTGTGTGGTATATTGCTAATTGTATCCTATCACTGTATATGTCATGAATCAGAGGCTATGAAGTTACATAGAGTTACATAGAACTTAACTTACATAGAAGTTAACTAGGAATCTACGTTTCACTTCGGCATTACTGTGAAGGTTCGACAAGAATAATCATGATAGTGTTCTAGGCATAACAGATTAATAATAGGTTAATAATATCACAGAGAAGAGACACCTAGATCACTCACTACAAGGTTGAAAATACTGAGTTGGAAAGTTTGGCCCAAGATTATCGTAGCTCATATTGCACTCATGAAATATATACAGCTCTTAAGGGTTAATATATAAAGTATTGGTAAATCTGGAGCATCTTATTCCCTCAAACTATTCCAAGCAACAGGACACCATTATATTTATTAACCCGGTCCTGTTTTCTGGCATACTTTGGAGGAATCAAGACACTCCAATGCATGAAAAGTATACTATCCTCTTAAATAATTATATCCCCTTCGCTGTGGGCATAAGACTTATTAACCTTCACTGACCCTTATCAAAAGCAGGCAGCACCTCTGACCTTATAACCTGCAGAAGCCCACCACCACCACCACCACCACCACCAGCACCATAATACTTACACCATCTCCGCCAAACTTTCTCATACTTACTGTACTGCCTGAGCCTCAGTGAGAACTCCAGGGGTCCGGTACTAGACCAAGCCAGTAAAATAATAATAATAATAGTAATAACTCTTTTGTATGATTTTTCTTGTCACGGTGAGTTGTATAATGGAAGGTTTTTAATATTTATGAGTATCTGTCTCTATAAATCTCTTGTTCCTTAATATATAATGAAAGAGGGAGTGTTTGTCAAATTAAGTCTCATAAAAATAAACGTAATGAGTTTTGCAGGTTTTTTGAACGACGAGATAAGAAAAACAATACTAGGAAAAGAAGAAAATAAGGAAAAGTAATATTAAGAAAGTAAGATAAATTAATACTAAGAAAAAAAAATGTAAAGATAATAAAAAAATGAAAAAGAATAATAAGAAAATAGGAAATAACAATGTTAAGAAAATAACAAAATAAGAAAAAAATATGCCAAGAAAAATCATAATAATAATAAATATCCTTCCTAGTGTACAAGTGTTAAGTAATAATGTGTTGATGGAAGTAAAGGTAGTGGTGTTGGTGGTGGTAGTGGTGGGAAGTGGACTGCTGGGGTGTGCTATAAGTGGTCGTCTGTGGCTAATGGAAGAGCAGGAGGTGGTGGAGGTAGATTGGGTGGAAGACTGGGAGGGAGGGTGCAGGATTGGGGGAAGGAGGTGGAGGCTTGGGAAGTGGAAAAGGAAAAAGGAGGAGGTGGAGGAGTAGGAGGAATGGGACAGGGGCATATAATATAATAAGAGCCATTGGAGTAGGAAGAGGAGGAAGAGGATTTGGGGAGGAGGAGGATTGGGAGAAGGAGGAGGAGGATTGGGAGAAGAAGGGAGAAGGAGAAGGAGGATTGGGAGAAAAAGGGAGAAGGAGGAGGAGGATTGGGAGAAGGAGGAGGAAGAATGGGAAGTGGAGAAGGAAGAGTAAGAAAAGAAGAAGGTAGATTGAGAGGAGTATCTTGTCAGTAACCGTATATACTCAAGCCATAGTATCATCAATACAATTTTACACTATTGGTCAAACTGGAAATGTACAACAAACACTTGTCATAATTACACATGTTATTACAGACCTGTTTTGTGTTATTACAGACCTGTTTAGTGTTATTACAGACCTATTTAGTGTTATTACAGACCTGTTTGTGTTATTACAGAACTGTTTTGTGTTATTACAGACCTATTTAGTGTTATTACAGACCTATTTAGTATTATTACAGACCTGTTTGTGTTATTACAAACCTGTTTGTGTTATTACAGACCTGTTTGTGTTATTACAGACCTATTTTGTGTTATTACAGACCTATTTTGTGTTATTACAGACCTGTTTTGTGTTATTTTGTGTTATTACAGACCTGTTTTGTGTTTGTATGGTGAACTTCAAGGGGTAGAGAGAAAAGTAGTATTGATATATCTGGAGAAACAACTAATACCTCCAAACTCTATCAAACAACAACAGATGATCACAGTTAGTTTTGTTAATCTGGTCCTGTTTCCTGTCATACTCTAGAGGAATCAAGGTGCTCCCCAGTGTACAAAAAGTATACTATCTCTAATATACTCTAGAGGAATCTACAGTATACTCTGGAGGAATCAAGGTGCTCTCTAGTGTATCAAAAGTATAACCATCGTCTTAATGCATAGGATGGTGGTGGTGTGGGGGGGAGGGGAGAGGGGCGTTGAGGTACCAGTGGGAAATCATGGCAGAGGGAAGAGGGGGCATATTTCCCCAGACAAGAGACGAAAAGTGTGTGTGGGGCGGGGGGCGGGGGGGAGGGGGGGTGCGGATAATCTCAGCAGATCGCTTTAAAGGGATGAATCTGGTGTTGGTAAATCTGGAGCAATTGATTCCTCCATATTATTCCAAGCAATAGAACACCATTATTTTTGTTCATATGGTCCTGTTTCCTGGCATACTTTGGAGGAATCAAGGCTCTTCAATGTAGCCTAACCAAAGTGAATTACCCCCTTAATGCTCCCAACGGTACCTTTCCCAACCATCTTAGAGCACAGGGGAAAAAATACAGCTATTCTAAAACGTTTTCATTCCTGTTTTTCTCTTGTTTTCTTTCCTGTTCCCATTCCTGTCTCTTTCTTGTTCTATTCCCTGTTCTCTTTCCTGTTCTCTTTCCCGTTCTCATTCCTGTTCTCTTTCCTATCAGTTCTCTTTCCTGTTCTATCTCCTCTTCTCTTTCCTGTTCTGTTTCTTGGTCCTGTTCTCTTTCCTGTTCTATCTTCTATTCTCTTTCCTATTCCCTTTCCTGTTCTGTTTCTTGTTCATTTAATTTTCTCTTTCCTGTTCAATTTCCTGTTCTCTCTCACCGTATGATCACTAGGTCATGCTAATCAGGGTGAACGAACAAACCTAACCATTCAAACCTAATTAAGTAAGGGGATATCATACTTTTGGAACATTGGAGCTCCTTGATTCCTCCAAAGTATGACAGGAAACAAACGGGACAAGCAGATGAAAAACAACAACAATAACAATAATAATAGTGGTGGCCTGTTTTTTGTTGCTTGGAATAGTTTGGAGGAATCAGTTGCTCCAGATTTACCAACACTGTACTATCATCTTACTTAATGCACGAGACTACATGATATATTAGGTAGACAGGAAGGAAGGAAGGAAATGCATGAAGGAACAATAACAGTGATGGAATGACAGAGGAGGGATGGAATAACAGACAGACAGACAGAAACACAGACAGACAGACAGACAAACAAAAAGAAAGACAGACACAAAGACAGACACATAGACAAATAGACGCACAGACAGACAGACAGATAGACAAACAGAAAGAAACAGAAGGACACACACACAGACAGAAAGACAAACAAATAAAAGAAAAACAGACAGACAGACAGACAGACAGACAGACAGACAGACAGACAGACAGACAGACAGACAGACAGACAGACAGACAGACAGACAGACAGACAGACAGACAGACAGACAGACAGACAGACAGACAGACAGACAGACGGACGGACACAAAGAAAGACAGGCACACAGGCACACACACACACACAGACAGAAAGAAAGACACCCAGACACACACACAGAAAGACAGAAAGACAGGCAGGCAGACAAGTGGGGAAATGAGATGAATGGATTTGGAGAGGTGTGTTGGAGTGGTGATATCTGGAATAAGCTGGTGACTTCAGTGAACTAAAACCTGATGATGGTGATGATGGTGGTGATGGTGGTGGTGATGATGAAGATGGTAAAGATAGTGGTGGTGGTAGTGGTTGTGGTGATAGTGGTGGTTGTGGTGGTGATGATAGTAATGGTGATGATAGTGGTGGTGGTGATAGTGGTGTTGTGGTGGTGATGATGATGATGACGGTAATGGTGATGGTGGTGGTGGTAATGGTGATGGTGGTGGTGATGATGATGAAGGTGATGGTGATGAAACCTATAATTTTCGATAAGTTGAAAAGTTGACAATTAAGTTCACCGCCCGGGGGATTAGTTAAGGGGGTGCGGGAATAGGGGGACAGGCTTGGGGTGGGGGGTGCGGGAGTAGGGGGACAGGCTTGGGGGGGGGTTTGGGGGGTGCGGGAGTAGGGCGACAGGCTTGGGGGGGTGGGAGGGGTTAAGGGGTTGCAGGAATAGGGGACAGGCTTTCTACCCACCCCAAGCCTGTGCCCTTATTACCGCACCCCCCCAGTCCCCCCCCAAGCCTGTCCCCTACTTCCGCACCCCCTTAAAGCGAATAGCATACTTTGGGTAAATTAAAGCATCTTGATTTCACCAGAGTACGTCAGAAAACAGGATCAGATTGACAAAAATAATGGTGGCCTGTTGCTTGGAATAGTTTGGCGGAATCAGTTGCTCCAAAAATTTTTCCAACACTGTACTCTACCTACCTACCCCCTCAAGGACCCTGTGATCGCGTATGAAAATTGGAGGCTTCTGATTCCTCCTGACTAAGCCGCAAAACAAACTCCTTCCATACATGTGGTGTTTCGTGGCAATATTTGAAGGACTCGTTTACCTCCAATTTCCACTTAAGCACCAGGATACATTGATTAGTAGAGTGAAAAAAGAAAAGTATAATATTGGAGGTGATGTGTTGATTAGCTACCGTATCTCTCATATTCTTTTCTCTTTTTTTAATTTGATACAGGGATATATTCGTCCCCGTAAAGATTAATGTAGAGTTTTGGTATGGGAAGGGAGCTGTGTGGGTGTGTGTGTGTGTGTGTGGGAGGAGGGGGGGGGGCGTGTGTGTGTGGGAGGGGGGTGGCGTGTGTGTGTGGGAGGGGGAGGGGGAGGGCATGTGTGTGTGTGTGTAGGAGGGGGAGGGCATATGTATGTGTGTAAAAATGTGTGTGTGTGTGTGTGTGTGTGTGTGTGTGTGTGTGTGTGTGTGTGTGTGTGTGTGTCCCTAGATCCCTTCTCTGCTGTCAACGGGTATAAAAAACAAAACAAAAAAACATTGGTCTCTCTTGATTAACAACCTCGTTTCGTAGTCTATAATTATACAGCCATCGTGAAAAAAATAATTAATCTCCAGTCAAATAGTTCGAAACATTTCTCTATTAGGATAATGGTAAAGAAAGATTAAGGACGTTTTGATTGGAGACTTCTGATTCCTCCTGATTATCCCACCAAACACACTTCTTCCTTATTGGTGGTGTTTCGTGGCAGTATTTGAAGGACTCATTCACCTCCTACCCTTAAACCCTGTCCCTTATCGCTGTCCACTGGTCCCTGTATCGGCTGTGTTGTTTAGGTGATAAGGGATTACTTATATTTGGCACATTTTAGTATACTTATATTTGGGGTTACATTAGAACGACTTGATTCCTCCAAAGCATGTCAGAAAACAGGACAAGATTAACACAAATAATGGTGACCAGTTGTTTGGAAGAGTTTGCATGGAAGAATAAGTTGCTCTAGATTGACCAACACTGTATTTACTTCCCCGACCATCCATCCATCTATCCACAAGCACCAACCAACTGTATCATCTCCAACCGTGTAATTGAATCCCTCATGCAGTGTACCGTGGAAAAGTAGTTTGTTGATGGAGTAGCTGTTTTATGTGGGGGTAAAATCAGGGGCTCCATTCTGCACGCCACTGTCACTCAACCCATGTTATTACTCACGGACAAAGACCTACCGAATCAAAAACATACATTCAACAAAGAGTCAGCGGGTCGAAATGGAGAGCATACATACATACACATACACACATATACACACACACATACATACATACATCTGGGCATACTAGCTGGTTGGTTGGTTGGTTGGTTGGTTGGTTGGCTGGCGGGTGGCTAATGAAAGCTTGGAATAGTCTGCCTGCCATCCTCGGTTATAATTTGCGGCTGCACACACCATAATATAAATTGTGCTTCTTTTTTGTCGACACCGTTCTGACAATGATTTTCATAGTGTAGAATATAATTACAATTTTTTTTATACATATATATATATTGTGGGAGCTCATTTGCACACGGTTATCTAATTTAGACTGACAGTACGATAAATAGATTGACAGTCTGCCTGCTTTGAGAGAACTGAGAGGCTATACTGATTCCTATGATTTATCTATGCTATGAGTCAGACTAATATTTCAGTGAATAAACACGAGTAAAAAATATAGACAGTTTATTTTTTTTTTTTCTACTCTATAGCCGTGAGACTTGGTGGTGTGACCGAAAATAGTGGCTGTGTTCCCTCGGTGGTACAGAGTTGGATGAAGCCACTTGATATTCCTCCCTCCTCACTCCTCTGTCACTTGAACCAGGAACCTCCAACTTGCCAGCCAGCCAGTCAGCCAGCCAGTCAGCCAGTCAGCCAGTCAGCCACCCAGTCAGCCAGCCACTCAGTCAGTCAGTCAACCAGTCAGCCATTCAGCCAGCCAGTCAGCCAGCCACTCAGCCAGCCAGCCAGCCACTCAGTCAGCCACCCAGCCAGCCAGCCATCCACTCAGTCAGCCAGCCAGCCAGTCAGCCAGCCAACCAGCCAGCCAGTCAGCCAACCAGCCAGCCAGCTCTCTCAACTTTTCTACTTGCCACACCCACGTTCCATTTTGATTACATCTCTCCTGCTCTGCCATAACCTTCCATTTGCTCACATTTCAACTTAGATTGAGCCACTGAACTAAAATCATGAGCAAAATTCTGTCTACATTCATTCATTCCTATGACGGGGAAAAAGCCACGGTGAGATATGACCTAAACTGGATGGGATGCAATTCCAGGAAGAATGAATGAATGAATGAATGCAGTGTTTTGGTCAGAGGATGATGGAAATTGAGATCTACTAGTGTTCGGTCTGGAATCAAAATCCTGGGACACACTTTCTCATTAACGATCCTTTACCACGAAGTTTTAATCTATTTTTTAATGAGGGTTTGAGAGATTCCGAGTAGGTACCCTTTTCGTTGCAAATGATGACCACAGTAAATGACATAATATGATATCCCAATAGTATTCTTAGTTGTCAGTAGGTTATTGGTGAAGAAATGTGTTTGTGAAGTGCATTATTGAGTGTAACTATAATGTGTTACTATAGTTTTACAAGCATTACTCTGTCTAATATTCACCGATATACTTCAGAGTAATTTAGCTTTGGGCACACGTTTCGCTTCTATTCCACCTACCAATGTTAGATAAACAAGACAAGGAAAACTAGTTGTACATACCAGGAGAGGCAATATCGGAGGTAAACAAAATTGCGGCTCTTATAGTTTGCTGTGAGTATGAAGAGCAAACTGAGTCAACGAGAATATTCCAGCCTGACCACCAACACCACTACCACTACCAACATCACCAACACCAGTACCACCAAATTGACCACTACCACTACCACTACCACTACTACCACCAACACCACCACCACTACCACCACTACCACTACCACTACCACCTTTACAACTACCATTACCACCATCACCACCACCACTACCACCAAAACCATCACTACCACTATCACCACCACCACCACCACCTCACCACAACCACCACCACTACATCTACCACCACCACCACCACCTTTACCACCACTATCACCACCACCACCTCACCACTACCACCACTACCACTACGACCAAAGCGTTAATACCTTCCTGTTTGCCTGAACACTGATAGGAACACGAGCAGAGAGGATAGACAAACAGGGACGAAGGACAGATGGAAGAGACAAAGAGACACAGAACAGACAAAATAAAAAATGAGATGCGGAAGATACACAGATAGATAGACAAACGTGAGAGGATAGACAAACAAGGACAAAGGACAGATATAACAACATGCACAAAACTTCCCCCTTTAAACTATCTATCTAACCTCAGGCCACCCTAAGTACAGCAGAGATAAACCCGTGGAAATCAGGCAGAGGCAATATCACATGTAAACGAAATTGAGCCTCGTTTCGTCTATTGGGTAAAGCAAACAGCATAAGGGTTAAATTAGGGGTATTTCGGTTGGTTTTCCCGCCCACTCGCCCTTCTGTTTACTCTCGCGGGGACGTCATTATGCGGGAGGGAGGGAGGGAGGAAGGGAGAGAGAGAAAATGAGGGAGGTCAGATGGGTAGGAGGAGAAAGAGAGTGAGTGAGGCCGGATGGGAGGGGGAGAGAGAGAGTGAGGGAGGCCGGATGGAAGGGGGAGAGAGAGAGTGAGGGAGGCCGGATGGGAGGGGGAGAGAGAGAGTGAGGGAGGCCGGATGGGAGGGGGAGAGAGAGAGAGAGAGTGAGGGAGGCCGGATGGGAGGGGGAGAGAGAGAGTGAGGGAGGCCGGATGGGAGGGGGAGAGAGAGAGTGAGGGAGGCCGGATGGGAGGGGGAGAGAGAGAGTGAGGGAGGCCGGATGGGAGGGGGAGAGAGAGAGTGAGGGAGGCCGGATGGGAGAGTGAGTGAGGGAGTGAGGGAGGCCGGATGGGAGAGTGAGTGAGGGAGTGAGGGAGGCCGGATGGGAGTGAGTGAGTGAGGGGAGAATTGGATTTAGAGGAGAACATGGGAGGGGAGATAATGAGAGGGGAGAGGAGTGAAGCGGGGAATGGGAAAGGAAGGGGAGAAGGTTGGGAATGGTCAGGAAAGAGAGAGAGAGAGAGAGAGAGAGAGAGAGAGAGAGAGAGAGAGAGAGAGAGAGAGAGAGAGATGAAGGGGATGGAAGAATGAAGTAGAAAGAGGAGATAAAAGAGGGAGGAAGGGGAGGGAATAAAATTGGAAGAAATCAAATGACAAGAGAGAGGGGGGAGGTAAGGAAAGACAGAGACAGGGACGGAGTGCGAGAAACAAAGAATAATATTTAATAGACTTAAGTTTATGCCACCAAAACAACACAACATTTCCATCCAGTATTTTAACCCTTGTCATTTTTTTCATTTTTTTATCATGGTTTATTTCAATTGTCTTTTACTTTCACCCACTTTCTTTCGCTCCCCCTAAAACACTAAATACTTCGAATATTTTACCCTCGTTTACATTTCAACATTTACCTCTGTTTCACACGAAGATCATAGCAAGTAAATGTACTAATATAGAAAGAAACACTATTTAAAAATAATGTGTGCATACAAATCGATTCTAAAGTTGACACTAACCACGATTGTGCAGAATGAAAACCA
>JAWQEG010007416.1:17500-52500 GCA_033782935.1 Petrolisthes cinctipes
CTCTCTCTCTCTCTCTCTCTCTCTCTCTCTCTCTGTCTCTGTCTCTGTCTCTGTCTCTGTCTCTGTCTCTGTCTCTCTCTCTCTCTCTCTCTCACTGAAAATGGACGAATGTAACACGTTAAACAGAGGCAGGGGAGGAAGCTGCAGTTGACACGAATTAACACTTGGGTACATTGACAGGTAGAGTAGAGAGGGAGAATTATTAAAATCAAGCTGGACTGAGAGAGAGAGAGAGAGAGAGAGAGAGAGAGAGAGAGAGAGAGAGAGAGAGAGAGGTAGTGATTAAGAGAAGATGCAGAAAGGAGGAGAATGAAACAGAGTACAGAGAACAAGTAATAATAAGAACGAGACACACAGCAGGACACAGAGGGAAAGCCGGTCATATAAGAGATGCTGGCCGCTCACAACACACGACAAAGCGTCTAGAAGCCCTGGGAGACAATGACAGTTTCCGGGAAGCGCAGTTGGCGATTCCAGGTGCCGAGGAGATGAGAGAGGGAAGTTGGTGGCGGGGGTCCAAGGAATTGCTACCGGGAATGAATGCACCACTGACTGAGATCAAGAGTCTTACACGAGTAGTAGTGGTGTTGGTGGTGTTGGTGGTGGTTAGGGGAATTTGTGTGTTTGTGTGTTTGTGTGTGTGTGTGTGTGTGTGTGTGTGTGTGTGTGTGTGTGTGTGTGTGTGTGTGTGTGTGTGTGTGTGTGTGTGTTTTGTTTGTGTGTGTGTTCGTTTGTTTCTGTTTGCGTTTGTTGATTTTTGTGGTTGTGCGTGTGTGTTTGTGTGTTTATGTGTGTGTGTGTGTGTGTTTTAGGATGAGAGTGAATATAACAAACGACAGCCAAAACAATATACAAATATACACTTAATAAGACCCACAGTCACACCCAGACAGAAGGACAAATCGAGGAAATAAAACCCAATAAAACAGACGACGAAGGAGAAACTGCACTGAAAAGGAGGACGAGGAGGAGGAGGAGGAGGAGGATCTATAAGAATAAAAAAAATTAAAGGAGTGGGAATACGAGAAGGCAGCAGGTCAGGTAAGTAAGGGCAAGAAACTGGACTGCAGAAGAAGAAGGAGGAGAAGATGTAGGAGTAGGAGGACGACGAACTAAAAGAGAAAGAACATGAAACACGAGAAGGCAGCGGCTCAAGAAATGCGTGTCCTGCTTCCACACATTAGGCGAGGCGAGGCGAGGCAGGGCGGCTATCACTTTACCTACCTAATTACTGACGGCACAATGAGGACAAGTGGAGTGTTGTTGAGTAGGAGTAGGAGGAGGAGGAGGAGGAGCCACCTGATGGAAGGATGGCAGAAAACGGAGACCTTAGAACGAATCAGAGAGGCGTATCAAGCATCTATCTCTATCTCTCTATCTCTCTCTCTCTCTCTCTCTCTCTCTCTCTCTCTCTCTCTCTCTCTCTCTCTCTGGATGGCAGTAGTGGTTTCTGAAAATTATTTATTATGAAACGTACTCTTAACTATATCTAGACCTTTTGTTTTATTCCTAGAACAAACAATTAAGGCCATTAATATTTCACAGTAGACTTCACACGACCCAGTTAATTGAAAATAATAAGAAAAAGGAGAGTAATATAAATATCTCATCAAAGGGAAGAAAACACTATTAACACATGAAATTAGCACGTACTGTAGACTGAAAGGCAAGCCAACTAAAACACCTCAGCCCAGAGTTGTTTTCCAGGAGGTAATTGATGAAATGGAGATGGAGTGGGCAAGAGGCATGAGAGCTTAATGAGGAATAATGGAAAATAAACTAAGACGGACAGTGGGAAGAGTAACACATCTGTGAGGGTGTGTGTGTGTGTGTGAGGGTGTGTGTGTGTGTGTGAGGGTGTGTGTGTGAGGGTGTGTGTGTGTGAGGGTGTGTGTGTGTGTGTGGGTGTGTGTGTGAGGGTGTGTGTGTGAGGGTGTGTGTGTGTGTGATGGTGTGTGTGTGAGGGTGTGTGTGTGTGATGGTGTGTGTGTGTGTGTGTGTGTGTGTGTGTGTGTGTGTGTGTGTGTGTGTGTGTGTGTGCGTGTGAAAGAAAGGATATCTGTGAGGAAGGAGTGGGAAATAGGAGGTGAAAAAGGAAGTGAAGGAGAGAATATGTGAAGGAAAGGCTATCTCTGAGGAAGGAGTGGAGAGAGAAAGAGAGAGGAGGTGAAGAAGTAGGTGAAGGAGAAAGTGTGAAGAAAGGAGATCTGTGAGGAAGGTGTGAAGGAGAGTAGGTGAAGGAGGGTCATCTGTGAGACATTATGAGTGAAGCAAGGAAATCAGGAGGAAGGAAGAGTGGAGGTAATGCTCTATGTGCTGGTTGCTGCATCTTCTTTTTGATAAGGAAACATATATATACTGTATAATATTATATATATAAAGTGTGAAAACTAAAAATATCACCACAGGAACGCAAGCCATATTTAATTTGCCTCGGGGTCATGGCCACAGCTGTGAAAGAAAAGCTGGAACTCACTACCTAACTCACTCACTCACTCGCTCACTCACTTCTACTCTTTTCCCCTACCTCTTTTCCTTCCTCTCACGTCAGCCAATTCCCACACTGACCCCTTCTTCTTTCTAATAACTGAAAACTTTTTAATGGAGGTGTGTCTAAAGGGAGAGGGGACGTGAGAATGTCTTAGACCCAAGGCATGAGTTTCTATAGTTTTTACTTTTCGTTCCCAAAATGCTTACCAGAAATGAAGTACTGAAGTAGTGTAAGCCAGAGTGAAGTGTCCCAAATCTACAGTCTGATCCAAAGTGAGGGTTGCAAGTATGTTCCCGATGTCAAGGAACAGTTTTCGTCAACGTTATCATATCAATAATGCAAATTTCGGATATGTGTGTGTAATCTATAATCAGTGTGTTCTTTTTGTAACTGGGGTAATATTTCTGGTCAGATCTAAGCATATTACACCCTCATTTCTTCCTAATAACTTGGATATTAAATTCTGGAAGGTGGGTCAGACGGCTCGTTATAATTATGTTTGCATTATGTTGATGTGTTTGTTGTTAAGGAGACGGATGAATCATGTGCCACGCGGAAGGAACGATATGGATGAATTAAGAATGGATGAAGCAATAATGGATGAAACGCAAGCATGGATGAAACAAGAATGGATGAAGCAATAATGGATGAAGCAAGTATGGATGAAACAAGAATGGATGAAGCAAGTATGGATGAAACAAGCATGGATGAAACAAGAATGAACGAAGCAAGAATAGATGAAACAAGTATGGATAAAAAAGCGTGGATGAATCAAGAACGAACAAAACAATAACGAATGAGGCAAGAATCTATGAAACAAGCATGAATGAAACAAAAATGGATGAAACGCAAGCATGGATGAAGCAAGCATGGATGAAAAAACAAGCAAGGCAGGGAGAGGATATATACTGAGGCCTCGAGGTGTGGCATGCTTGGGGGAGGTTGGCAGGTGACACAGTAAGTGATTGATGATGTCACTCTATCACACAGAGGAGAGGCTTGACAACACCAATATATAATCAACCTACATAATATTTATTCCTTACTGTAACCTGAGCCCACCAGACAGACCTGTATACCTTCGACCTGTTTTGACTGCAATAAATGTTGTTTGGTGGTGGTGGTGGTAATGGTGGTGATAGTGATTTTGTGGTTGTTGTTGTTGTTGTTGGTGATGGTGATATTGGTGGTGGTGGTATAGGTGGTGATAGTGATTTTGTGGTTGTTGTTTTTGTTGGTGATGGTGATATTGGTGGTGGTGGTATTGGTGGAATTGGTGGTGATGGTGGTGGTGATGGTATTGATGATTGTGAGTGGTAGAATTGGTGGGTGGTGGTGGAAGGGAAAGGTCGTTATTAAAAATAAAGTCGGGAGGTTGTTTTGGAAAAATCGTGAGGAAGGTTAAAAGGGTCTGCCTTGTCAATAAGGGGGAAGGGAGGGACGGCAGAGGTGGATGCTGGAACAAAATTCAGACACTTTTCGCCTGACGCACTATTTTCTGTTTTTACTATAATGTTTTTTTTTTTCTAAACTTTTTATGCCTACCCTGTTATTTTTATTTTCAATGTTTCGAGAGATTCATGTGACTGACTAAAGGAAAATCTGCAAGAGTTCGAAAATAGTTAAAACTGACGTATGTGAACTGAGTTTATTATATAAATATATTGACATGGGGTTGAAACACTCTATTAATTGTATCAGTCTAACTAGGCACGAGAATAAAACAATCCGTTAGTTGTGCCACACTGTAAATATAGACAGTTTATCCTGGCTATAATAATATGGAAAGTGGTATCAATAATGTCTATAGAATAATATATATAAGAAAACACTTGCTATGAAATTAGGAGGAGAAGAGTCTCTATATCTAGGCAGCACAGTTTATATATCTATAGGCCATGATTACATATAGCATAATTATTGTCAAGGACCCTATGATCGTGTATGAAACGTTGGTGGCTTTTGATTCCTCCTGACTATGCCACGAAACAAGCTCTTTCTATATAGATGGTGTTTCGTGGCAATATTTGAAGGACTCATTTTATATCTCCAAATATTCTGACTACATCACAGGGTCCCTTAAGATTCAAACTGCAGACTAAGCTTACCCAAACCATATCAAAGACCGTAATTAATTGACACACCTGTCTTTCACTACGATGAGCTGCTCCTTGTTATCAGATCAAACGCTTTGTCTCCTCTGCATTCAATCAACGACACATCATCTCCACACTTGATCAAACACCAGGCCTCTACCTCACTCCATCAAACGCATCGCCTCATTTTCACTTAATAACAAACTCTATCTCACGTTCATCTAATAACACGCTGCATCTCGCGTTTCTCATGTTTACATAAAGGGGTATTACTTGGTGGTTGAATTAGATGACTACCGATTCCTCCAAACTATGCTAGGAAACAAAATGCACTAATATGAGAGAGAGGGGTTTGTGTTTTACTGATTCCTCCAAACTATGCTAGGAAAAAAATGCACCAATATGAGAGAGAGGGATCTGTGTTTTACCGATTCCTCCAAACTATGATAGGAAACAAAATGTACCAATATCTAAGAAAAGGATCTGTGTTTTACTAAGCATGGTTTGGAGGAATCAATGGCCCTCCAAATTGCTCGTAAACGCTACACAATAACCTTCCTTGTCTGACCCTCTATGTCTCATTTTCACAACGTCACACATCCATCTTAGTAAATCACACACAGTCAGTCTCATTTTCACTTAATCGCAATATCACATAATCATTAATCTTTTCTTTTTTTTAACGCTATATCCTATCATCACCTTTATCAACGCCAATTCTCCACGTCACTTGATACAAACGCACCAACACAGGGCTAACAACGGTCAAGAAACCCTTTATGGTATTCTGCACATGAGAAGAATAGTGCACTTCGTGGTTCTGGTACATATTCCCTGTAAATTGTAATGCAGACCAGCAGGTTGACTGAAATATATTCTTTATTTCACTCTACTCTTTAAGGGGGGTAATTCTTTTTTCGTACATTGGAGTGCTTGATTCCTCCAAAGTATGCCAGGAAACAGGACCAGAAGAGCAAAAATAATAGTGTTCTGTCGCTTGGAATAGTTTGGAGGATTCAGTTGCTCCAGATTTACCAACACAAAACTTCCCCCTTAATACGGTGTGATTATTTTTGGCCATAGGAACAAGGGTACTGGGGCGAACGGGACTGTCCATCACGCACCAAGGACATTATATTGCTTTTAACATGCATCATAAATCCTGAAGAAGACTATGAATCACGTCGACACACTTTCATACATATATGCCTTGAGGACACGACACACCAGACGGTAAACAATGACACCTCAGGCATAGACGGCCAAGCTATGCATAATTTAAACCACAAGCTGGGACCTTTCACCATCTCTCTGTCAATTCAAGTAGGTGGGAGCAAATTCGGGCATTTTATTATGATTATATCGAAAAGCAAGAAGAAGAATATCCACTCCATGATAACCCATTGCAGGAAGGGACCTCTCATTAAGGGAAGATACACCCAAGAAACCCATCCATGTTTGAGTAGGACGGATTGGATTTGTATGAAGCAGTGGGATGTGTGTGATACAGTACGTCTATATAGAAGTGTCTTATGTTGTGTAATTATCAGTGCTGTGTAACTACCAAGGTCTTAATTGTGTGTGAAATGCAAATAGTTCTTCCATATGTATTAGTTCCGTTCCGAATTTCGTGGGACACTTGCTATAGTGGGCTGGGAGTCCATTGTACAGTCATGGTCAAAAGTCCTGCATGCAGCCTGGTGAATACAAGCGAGCCATTTGATTGAGTCTTATGAACCAATATTGCAAAGACCAACCGCTACAGTTTGTTTCGGATCACTTTTCGAAGCCATTTCATTGGAAGGTGTTGCACGACTATTGACCATGACTGTAAGTACCCTTCCTGTTCACTTCATCAGTTCAGTCTTGGTTTGAGGAATTCTACATTGCTAACTAAATCTTCTGTGATGGTGGGTGGCTTGGCGTTATGACCTTCAGTACAGGAGGAGTGCAACAAACAGATCACTATACACCAAAGGCCTACAGTTCCCTCAAGTTAAAGTTTTGCTCATTATAATAATTATTGAATAGTTTTGAAGAGGACACTTAAGGAGTAATTCATTCCTTGATTCCTCCAAAGTATGCCAGGAAACAGGACCACATGAACGAAAATAATGGTGTTCTGTTCTTTGGAATATTTTGGAGGAATCAGTTGCTCCAGATTTGCCAAACCAACACTGTACTTTCCACTTAAACTTGTTATTACCTAAGTTGTGAATGATCCGCTGTCTTATATTTTCGTTGGGGGATGTGCAGTAGAATAAATTATACAATGATGGAAATTGCTCCACGCTTCTGAGGACAAAGCAGTTGAGGCGAGAAGAAAGGTGAGGTGGGGCGAGAAGAGGTGAAGTGAGGCGAGACGAGACGAGGTGAGGCGAGGCGAGTTGAAGGAGAGTAGAGAAGCGAGGCGAGGTGAGGTAAGGCAAGAAGAAGTGGAGTGAGGAGAGGCGAGGCGAGAAGCAAGGTGAGGCGAGGAGAAATGAGGTGAGGCGAGGAGAAGTGAGGTGAGGCAAGGCGAGGTGAGTTCAAATTAAATAATATGACGCAAACCAAGATCCACAACATACATACATCCCAAGGTGGATTAAATTTACTGGCAACTAATCCATTTCATAAACACCACTCCGTCATCCCACGAGGCAATATGAACTGTAAAGGTGTTTGTATTGGACAAGTGTATACAGTGTAGCGGGTGACAATGTGATGAGGGAGCAATTACATGTACTATTGGCTACAAGAATTCGTACACATGCTGTTGTTTTCGAGGGTTTACAACATAAAGAAAATGTAAGAAGACTATGTAACTGCAATACAACATTATTATTAGGTTTGTTATTTAGCAATCACTGAGTCTCTTGGTAAAACATTCATTGCAGTACTTCCAGAATAATGACCTCTCTTTCCATATAGCCTGTGTAAGAATTCCTGTGGCCAACTGTACAACAACAACAAGTGTGCAACAAACTATATAGTGGTTAGTCAACTTGCCTGATGATATACAAACACTACCACTACTACTACTACTACTACTACTACTACTACTACTACTACCTTGTGGATAATTCGACCCTGCCAACATGTCTCAAGTACTGCACTGTACACACACACACACACACACACACACACACACACACACACATATATACCGGTACACACACACACACACGTAGAGAGAGAGAGAGAGAGAGAGAGAGAGAGAGAGAGAGAGAGAGAGAGAGAGAGAGAGAGGTGGTGGAGGTCGGTCTCTTGTGTCGGGTCGTTAGGATGAAATATTAACAAGTCCAATACTGTGGTCACGCGATGAGGCTCACCCGCTGTGCTTGTCCCGACACCCACTGGCAAGAGGTAAACACCACCACTACACAATTGGCACTTTTTCCACGGTGCTTTATTTACCCTTGAGATGGTAAACAGTTGTCTGGTGTTAGTCTCGTGTATAGGGAGGGGAAGCTGGATAGACAAAGTTGAGAGTTGCTATACTTACTATACTACTATAATAATACAACTATACTACTATACTACACTACTATACTACTATAATAATACAACGGGTCACAGAGGTCGTTTTACCATTACAGTAATTTGTGCAATAATCTTATTAAGCGTGACAAGAACAGTTAATAAAGATCTTTCTGCACGGACATAATGACGAACGCAAAATATCATAATCTTATCATCGGCAAATTGCCTTCAAAAATTAATAAAAATTACAATAATGTTTACATAATTTCCTTCATCGAACCTGTATCATACGTCATAGTGTAAATAATTCGACAAAACGAAATGTGTGTCTCAGTATAAAGGAGATCAATATTTTTGTCTTGATCCGATGAATGTCTACCAACCTTGCATCCCACTTCACCCGAATTACTGTAGTTGGTAGAGATTCATAATGTGAATTATTGACTAGCACTGTACAATGAGTCGATGGGTTGGTTTACCTTGTGATGCCTGTAACTATGTAGCCCAACCAGAGAGACTCCATGTAGCAACATGTACCCCCAAACTAATCCGAATTAGCCGTACTGAATGAAATAGAGTGCCCTCTTGAGGAAGCGGACGCGAAACTAACTCTCACTGGGGCACACACACATTACTTTAATAAATTGGCTTTCAGAGATGCGAGATGTACTAGAGGCCATATGAGTATAAAATAACTATTGAATTAGTAAAGTTACAACAGGGAAATTCATCGCTATTGGCTCAGAAAATGGTGCCACAAATAATCTGTTACAATTATTTGGTCCTTTACCATGCCATGACTCCTGGGACGATGAACAGCTGAAGAAGAGAATCTGTAAAACCTCTGAGCCTTGATGTATGCATTATACTTCTCATCTGAAAAAGTATATTGAAGAACTGGTGCTCACAAAGGCATATTACAGAAAGAATGTGCAATGACAGAGTAAGGAGAATAATGTGAGAGTAACGTGAGAGAAATATGAGAATAATTTGAGAGTAGCAAATTAGTAAATAAAAAATATAGAATAGGAAGCGAAATGAACAATATTTTGCATCCCAGCCAACACATCAGGCTGGACTAAAAGCTGGCCTTCCATTAAGCAATTAAATATAACAACTAGATGACTACCAAGGGGAAAAACCTTAATTGAGCTGAGTAGGAGTGTGTGTGCGCGTTTGTGTGTTGCCAGAGTGTAGTTTCTTCCACTGTGTGAGCACGTTTTCAGTTTTTGCTTGTGTGTATGTGTGTGTAGTAGGGCGGTGCATAAGTAACCACTAAACACTGGTACTGTTTTTCATGTACAGTCGCGGCACATTGTCCTTGACCAGACTTCCCCTTACACTCTGATCAAGGACTATATACCGCGACTGTACCTTATCTGTACCTTACCGTGTGTGTGTGTGTGTGTGTGTGTGTGTAAGCTTCAGTATAGTTAGTGTGTATCCAGGTGTAATAACTCATGAACCTTCGTGTTAAGACTCTAAAACTACAGTAGGTTAACTTGTACTGTATATTTGATAGCAATATTTCTATCATCATTATGTCTCTCCTTCCGTGAACATTAAACATCAGTATATCGGCTTTCAAGCACCTATAATACAGCAGATTTTGTTGCGGATAAACAGGATTGCATTATAGTATGTTGCTTCGAATTCATGAGATTTATATTTAAGGACTGACGTGTTGTAAACATAAAATTGGAGGTTAGTGAGTCCTTGAGACATTGCTACGAGACACCACCTATAATTATTTAAGGAGCTTGTTTCGTGGCATAGACAGGAGGAATCAGAAGCCACAAAGAATTTTACATAATCACAGGGTCCTTAAGCAACTGTGATGAGGAAGCAAGAGAGATGTTTACAACCTATATGCTGCCGACAGTGAACATGGAGAGTGTATCCTGAACACTGTATAATATAAGGGAGGAATGTCGTGTTAGGTGAATCAGTCTCACTCAAACATTTATTGTAACCCAGTGTAACCTACAAACAAGAGGTGTGGTCATATATCGTCAGTTTAAGGTGTAATAGATTTATAGTAGGGTATCCTCTTTACTCCAGCCAGTGGTGGGGTCGGGGATCCAGTATTTATAATGGGATTTCGTTTCCGGGGAGGCTGTTTTTTTGTTTGGTTTCTGCCCTTCGTGGTATTTTTCTCATTCCCTCTACCTGCTTCTCGTTCGCTTTTTATTTACTTTTTTTTTTTTTTTTTTTTTTTACTTTTTCTGTCCTTCGTGATTGATATTTCTCTTATTCCCTCTACCTTTATTTATTTATATTTTTTTATGTCCTTCGTGATATTTTTCATATTCCCTCTACCGTTTCTCGTCTGCTTTTCATTTTCTTTTCTACTGTGTTCATGCTGTGTTTCAAATACAGCTGTGTGCAGTGAAGATGTAACACATACATGTAGGTGTCTGTAACAGAGAAAGAGAGAGGGTGTGAAAAGGCAGAACAGTATTTTAGAAAACTTGTGAAACTCTTGCTGATTTATGAGGTTTCCATAAAAATTGGAAAGCAATCACAACTTCCCGGATATTGATGGCTTTCTGAAACAGGGTTTTTGCCGGAAAACTTGATGGAGCCCAGATCATTTTTTGATGGAACATAAAAAGGTCTCAGCTGTAGGAGGAGTGATGAGTCAAATTACCTCCACTCTTCCAACTAAAGACTTAAAAAAAAAAAAAAAAAAAAAAAAAAAAAAAATGGCTTTCATTAATACAAACACCTTTGGACTTCCCGAAAAGAACACTACCGATGGGAATATTATCTGAATACGTATTGTGCAGATAATAATTTAGATAACGTTGGTTTGGGCTGTAATGGAGTATATTTCTAAACTGAACATTTCATTTAATTAAGCTGATGAACCTAAAACGAAAAACCCGATGTAAACCATACCAACTTCTATCAAATCTACGCTCAATGTATCTGCTACATTTTATGCCTATTGCCCTAATGCCTTACAGGTTACACACACACACACACATACACACACACGCACACGCGCACACACACACACACACACACACACACACACACACACACACACACACACACACACACACACACACACACACACACACACACACACACACATACACACACACACAAACAAACAAACAAACAAACACACACACACACACACACACACACACACACACACACACACACATAGACACACACACACACACACAAGTTTGAGCACAGTATCTTGTCTCACGGGCAATAAAACAGCTTCAGCCAAAGAGAAACGCAAGGCCGAAAGTTCCAACCCAGACAGCAGCAGAGATCGATGTGAATGAGAGCAGCTCGAGGTAAGATGGGAGCGATCAGGCGGAAGGGAGCCCAGTGGGAGGGGAAGGCAAGGCAAGGGACGAGGTTTGGTGGGTTGGTTTGGTGGGTTGGTTGGTTGGCTTAGAGGGCCCTGATATATGACCCCAGCTGTCACAAGTTACTGAATTATCTCAGCCTCAGCCACAGCCACACACACACATACACACACACACACACACACACACACACACACACATACATATATATACACACACACACACACACACACACACACACACACACACACACACACACACACACACACACACACACACACACACACACACACACACACACACACACACACACACACACGCACACGCACACGCACACACACACACACACACACACACACACACACACAAGACCCACTCAAACCCAACTCCCTCACACCAACTGACCACCGCAGGAGAAAAGGAGGTCAGTGGTGATGGAGAAGGTATATATATCACGTGTGTCATTTTCTGAAACACCAACCAACAAACCTCGTCTGTGTTTTTGATCTGATTCATTTTAATTAACTTGGGAAGCCACATATATTAAATAGTTTGTCTTATTCAACACTGCAAAGATCATAGACAAGAGCATTTTAATACCTGAGATGATTTATTTACTCATTTACTTATTTATATATTTTTATTGGTGTGGATTACCTTACAATAACAGGAAGCAACATGGAACTGGGTGAAGACTCATTTTTTTTCCAGGGTGCAAACCAATCATTAAATTTTCATGGAACTTTGCACAGAGAACTCTGAGATAAATACCTAAATTTCTGCATGACTTTTTTCTGAATAAAATTACGTGATTATTTTTATATGCCTTCAGCTTGAATACATATTTCTTAATTAATGCTGTCACAACCATCAATACACGAGCTCGACTTTCAATTCTATTCCAACTTCTCTTTACACCAACACCCTCTACCTTCATGATTAATATATAATTGAAGATAATTCTCAATATAATATCACACTCATACTTTCTATAATAACAGCGTTGGATAAATAATGGTAAGAGATGGATGGTCGTCCCTCGGTGATAAAAATAGATGGTAGAGGATATTCCCTCCTCGCTCTGCCACCTGTCCACCACAAACACACATCCTGTCCTCTTTTCTCACGTGCGCACTCGTTTCTTCATCACCTGACAGTTTCAGTCTCGAGGGGAAATTATGAAGTTTTCGCTCACTCTGCTTCACCCTCTCATTCATTCTCTTTGTGAAGTGTTTGTTGGCATTTAATTTGCCCTGAAAATGATCGGTAATTATTTTTATGATAAGCATATCCACACATAAAAAATATAAAAAATGGGATGATAAAGATATGAGGAAGGGAAAGAAATAACTACACAAAAAGCTGATGATAATAATGATGACGATGATAAGGATGACAAAACTGATGATTATGATGACAATATCACCAAATAAATAAATATATCAAAGACGACCCAAATTCCTTTCAACACATCTCAAAACACAAGCTTCATCTCTTCTCCAACCATCCAATAACCTAAGACAACTGCATATAATAATAAATTTATATAGTAGTGTTTTAAATATTTGATGGGAAAATGAACTAATACAATTCTATTTATGTACTTAAAGGGTAAATTACTGTACACGAATTGAATGGCTCCATAATATTTCAAACTATGCGACAGAACAGAACCCCTAAACCTATCTTGACTTAAAGAGGAAGAAAGACGATCTCTCCAGACCGCCTGAAGTCCCTGTGGCACGAGGGAAAAGAAGATGGAAAGGAAGGACAGCAAACACGAAGGACAGAGAAGGAAATGCAGGAGAGTTGAAAAAAGAAAAGAAAAAAAGTGACTCGGGTCCGAAAGGGTGCCGAAAAGATTTAATGCACTGTTTACGACATCCTAATCTATACCTTTGTGACACTGAAAAAATAATGACCAAATGCAGTAGTATTGAAGGTTATGTCTGGTGTTCTGTGTCTGGATGTGGCATGTTGTGTGTATTGCCAGAGGAGCACACACACACACACACACACACACACACACACACACACACACACACACACACACACACACACACACACACACACACACACACACACACACACACACACACAAACAGAATCCCCCCTTTTCATTGTGTGTGTCTCTTCTCTGAATTTGCCAGCCTTTTCCTTTGATTCCTCTCCCTTTTACACACACACACATACACACACACACACACACCCACACACACTTTTTTCCTTAGCCCGCCAACCATCATCCTTTGACTCTTCTATTCAGTCTCCCCAGACCACCGACCGTACCTCTCTCTGTCTCGTCTCAAAGAAGTCCCTCCCCCACCTTTCCCTTTCCTTGCATCATCCTCAGGCTAATTTCTATTTTCTTTCATGTTCTGTTGAGGATCGCCATTTCCCTCTCACTGTCTGACGTTCAAATGTACAGTACTGCTGAATGAATAGACAGAGTGATAAATGAATACACAGACAAAATAGAGAAATGTAATGTGTAACACTGATTTATTCGTACACACGTGGAATATATGTACTGTTGGATAAGGATAACACAGTAAGAGGAGGAGCCTTCATTGACGACGCTTCACAAGGTCATCAATAAAGTTTCCTCCTCGTACGGTGTTATTCCTTATCTATTCTGTCAAGTTAATGCATTTGTTCATTCATTGATACTGTTGATCCACCTTCTTGGCCAGTAATTATACCCTTTTTATCATCACTTTCTACTGTAATTATTTTCCTAAACCTAGTTTTCTCGACCTTCTTCATGATATGACAAACTACTTCATGTGAACGGTGCCACAACATTACTGAATCACAAAAAGGTGCTTAGGAAAATCAATATCATATTAAACTTTGCACCCCCAATGTCTAATACAAAACTAAAGCGAAAAAAATCCCAAGAGTAGAGTTGTTAAAGTCAGATTGTATTGACTTTGTACAGTGGTGCGTTTTCCAGACAGTTGTTAATAGCCACACCACTGTAAGATACTCTGCAGAAAGATATAAGAGACAGACAGAACAACGTAGGCAGAACAGAGGCGGAGGAAAGGATATAAACACATGCATGAACAGATATCGAGTGAGGGCTGCAGGGAGGGCAACGCTACACACAACAAACACACATCAAGAGCAACACAGCAGCGATACTATTAAGATAAACACACACACAAGGGACACACAGAGGATGATCTTTCCACGGGAGTAAACTGTGCCAGATAAACAAAGAGAACGCATGAAGGGAGAGAAGGTAAAATGGTACTGGAATAAGACAGGGACGTGTGTAAATTCTTAAACACAGATCAAATTAAGGGGAGAATACAGTGTTGGTAAATCTGGAGCAACCGATTCCTCCAAACTATTTCAAGCATCATTTCACCATTATTTTTGTTCATCTGGTCCTGTGTCCTGACATACTTTGGAGGAATCATGGCACTCCAGTGACCTAAAAGTGTATTACCTCCTTAATTCAATATACATGTGATGAACTTCTTCCACTCCCAGCAAGTGCAAGGTTGAAATGATAAATGAACCGAGTACTGTTCATTTTCACCCTCAGTTGTCTATGTAACAATAATAACTCGGAAATGCAAACTGGCAGAATTCAATTAGAGGGTAGAGGTATGAAGATGCATAGATAGACAGACTGACGAGAAGAAGGGGACAGTATAGGGTCGGGTTCCAAATACGGGTTACATATTTCTGATTCAGTTCGGAGGATTAAGAAGAACATATAACAAAAATATTGCAATCCCTAACAATATTTACTTTCCTTTGCAAACTTGATAGAAAGAAGTACTAACTAAATCACCTGGAATGCCACAAGCTCTAACACCAACACCTTGTCTAATATTGGTGTTCGGTAGCTTACAGTCCCAATCCCGAACAACTTAGAATATAACCTAGAATGAGAAGTAAGGTAAAGGTGCAAATGCCTTCCATTCCCCAGCCACCATGATCCCTACAAGCCGACAATTAATTAAATATTTGTGTGTGAGTGTGCGTGCGTGTGTGTTGCGTGGATGTGTATATGCGTGTGCTTTTGTGTGAATATGCGTGTGTGTGTGTGTGTGAATATGCGTGTGTGTGTGTGTGAATATGCGTGTGTGTGTATGCGTGTGTGTGTGTGTGTGTGTGTCTGTCTGTGAGTTCGTGCATGATGTGTTATGTATAATTTGCATTGTTGTTGTTGACAATTTCAATATACAATCCTGAAAATGCACTAAAACATTCCCACTTACCTTCTTCAAAATATTACACTGCACACCTATTATCACAAGCCTCATGCGAGTTAAACTAAAACAGAATTGGCCCTCCCTATTTTTCCAAACCCAGATAGACAGGCAGGTGGGGACAAACAAACAGACAGACAGACAGGTTCGGACAACACCACCACCACCACCAATAGCCCCTGCACACATATCATTCCGGAGTGCCATAAGAGGAGTAAGGTGCCTCGAGTAAACCTTGCATGTGGGCAATTCGAAGTGCCACTGATTCCTCCAGACTATGACACAGAAACAAACTTCCCTATGTGTATACGAGATATGGTCTGTTTTCTGGCCTAGTTTGGAGGATTCAGCATCCCTCCAGATTCTCCCCAAAAGGATATTACACCTTTCAGGGATATAGACACACGGCCAAACGACATGCAAGGATCGAAGGAAAGGAAAACGGATGGATTGATGGATCAGTAAACAAGGAGGGGGACGTTGTACAGAGAATTGGGTCACGTAAAATACAAGGGAAGGATTAAAACGGCTGAGTCAGACCCTCTCTTCTGTCACCCCTCGCGACGTGATGAAATGGCCATGGGTTGGGTATCTCGAGGGAAATGGGTCGTCGGATGTGTAGTCGATAGCTAAAATTCGTTCCAAGTTTACATACATAATAATGAGTCAGCCATTGATACGCTAAAGAGTTGGTAGGCGCCTTATTTTCTCCTAACTATTACTTCTGATGCTCGAGTGTGTGAATTGTGAACACTGTAGGCTAGATCAGTTTTCATATCCCCCTAATAATATTGTGCAAAGAACAATGATGCCAATTTCTGTTGCGAACTGTATTGTCTTAGAGAAATGCCTTATGATCATAGTATCGCGTCATAGATTCACCCCAAACCTCCTGTTCATGGATTAATTAACAGTTGCACACAATACTTCATCTGCCTGTCCTTGTAAGTGTATCAACATTTTTATTATGAATCAGCATTTAACTCAGCAAATATTTAACAATTTAACAAAGGGTGGGATAAGTAATTTTTATTATCCAAAATATTTCTATATACCGTACGTACAAAAGGAATAGAGAAGGAACTTAGCTAAACTTTTTCTGGCGTCTGGTCATAGAATATACATTTGACCTCACACAAACTGGCAATGATGAAGTGATGAATATTACCTCATTGTGTTCTGCTTTCCATTTAGGGAGTGCATCATCTTATGGAGTGCTTCATCTCAAGGAGTGCTTCCCTTTACACGGGGCCTCATTGTGTCCAGTATATTCTTGCCAGTCTCTGAGCTTTGGCCAGACACAGACCAAGTTAATAATATTTCCTTAGGGGAGAAGATTGCAACATATAATTTCTACAGGTTACAAAACAGTGTGTGTGTGTGTCTGTCTGTTTTTTAGTATTATTTGGAGGCCTAAATAACCTCCCATTTACCCCAAATTAATTATCCACATAAGAGAGTAATCCGTTGTGAGGGTAACAGGTTAATACTGATTCCTCCAACCTGTGCAGTAAAACAGTTTTTATATTCGTATACTGGTGGTAGTTGTGTGTTGCCTGGCAGTGTTTGGAGGAGTAGTTTCTCTCCAATACGACCACAATAGAACCCCCTCCCTCTCAATGAGATCAAGGGGGGAGTTAGGGGGCTTAGAATCTCCTAAAAGGTGGACAAGAGAAAAAAAATCTTTCCCCACCCTATATTGAAATTTCATCAAAATCTAATCACCATTGTACACCCCTGGGTACAAAATATTAACATAACAGGAGGAAAGGCTGTAATCCAGGCACTACTCCACTTTGCCGAACTTTCTGAAAAAAAAAAAAATTATCAGAGCGTCGATTTCAGATTTTCGTTCTGTTCTTAAAATAAATGACACTTTTTGCGGTCATATAGATATTAGACTTAATCACATTAAGAAAAGATCACTTAAATATGATTGCTACGTGATCATAGTTTCCCATGAACAAAGAATAGAGTGTTTTCTACATAATTATATGCTGACGATATTTACCTACAGTGTTCTAATGCTTCTTCAGACTATTCTATTTTTCACCTCTTCAAAAAATCCCCCACACTTATGTTACTCCTTCATATGTTTACTTACTTCCCTCCACTTGGTCTGTTTTAATTAAGGACCCGGTGATCGTGTATGAAAATTGTGGGGCTTCTATTTCCTACTGATGACTATGCCACGAAAAAAGCTCCTTCAATATGGGTAGTGTTTCGTGGCAATATTAATTTGAAGGACTCGTTTACCTCCAATTCTCTGACTACATCACAGGGACCTTAAGGACCCTGTGCTCGTATATGAAAATTGGAGGCTTTTGATTCCTCCTGATCATGCCACGAAACAATCCTCTTCCATATAGGTGGTGTTTCGTGGCACTATTTGAAGGACTCGTTTACCTCCAATTTTCTGACTACATCACAGGGTCCCTTAATTAATGAAGTCGGTGTGCATGCAACATCAATTTCCATCCACCCACCAACATATTATAAGGATAAAATGTCGCAAGAATATACTATCTACTAACTGCTGACTCTCTCCGTGAAGCGAAAGAGAGAATTGAGAAAGAAAAGATATAAGAGAGAGAGAATTGGGAAATAATAGATAAAAGAGAGAGAATTGAAAAGAAAAAGAGAGAGAATTGGGAAAGAAAAGAAAAAAAATGAGGGAATTGAGAAAGAATATATAAAAGAGAGAGAATTGGAAAGAAAAATGAGAGAGAATTGGGAAAGAAAAAAGAAAAAAAGAAAAGAGAGAAAATTGAAAAAGAAAAGAGAAAGAGAATCGGGTTTTTCATAGTAGAGAAGATACAAGCACAGATGGACTCTGGGCACCAAAAACCTCTAGTATCATCTTTTCTTGAGTCTCTATTTCCGCTAGTCACATAAAAAATATAGATACTTTGCATTCTATTACTGTGGCATATATGTGAAGTATTTAATAGTATAATAGTATAATAAGGAGAACACTTTTACCTCCACTGCCAAGAGAAGCTCAAGGTGACATACTAGATGAGAATTATGTTACAAGATAATTGCTAAGACTAACGTGACTCAGTTTATATTTCACAAAATGTTTCAGGCTTACATTACGAGAGAGAAATGAAATACAATGTGATTTTATGTGCACACTATATAATTACATACGCTTCATATATGCACAGCGAATTTAGACCATACTTTAGTTAATTATAAACTTAAAGCAGAAAGAAAAAATATATAACTGACAACATTCAGAGTAAACATTCATTAGTCTATTTATTTTTTAGCTAGTTTTTTTTTTTTTTTTTTTTTTTTTTAAGGATGTGTCTGCTGGAGCTCATTAATACATGATTATCTTTCTATATTTTTATTGGTGCATATATATTTATTTCCAACTGTGTCATAAATTCCTCTTCTCAAACGGGTATCAGATTATAATGATCTATTCCACCTCGTATCATTTCAACAGTGCATTAAGATCGCTTGGTTGGATGGGTTCAAGAATTTTTTTTGTGTGCGTTTGAGTTCTCCATACATTATAATACAGCACTGAACATTCCTACATAATTTCCATCCGCTGTGTCATTCTGGTTGTTGACATTAGGCAGTGTTTCATATCCTCTAACACTGTGATTTGACTTCCTGTAATTTATCTTAAGGGACCCTGTGTTGTTGTAAGAAAATTAGAGGTAAATGAGTCCTTCAAATGTTGCCACCAAACACTACCGATATAGAAGGAGCTTGTTTCGTGGCATAGTCAGGAGGAATCAGAAGCCTCAAGGGGACAGTACGGTGTTGGTAAATCATTAAAACGACTTGGAACCCAACACAGTCTGGATTAAGTCACAAAGAAGGGAAGATATTGTGAGAGAATGGGAGATGATGTGGATGAAAGGAAGATAATGTGAGAGAATGGAAGATAATGTGAGAGAATGGAAGATAACGTGAGAGAATAGAAGATAATGCGAGAGATGATAAAGTGAAAAAATGTACGTTAACGTGAGAGAAAGGAAGACAACGTGAAAAAAAAAAGATAATGTGAGAGAAAGAAAGATAATGTGAGAGAAAGAAAGATAATGTGAGAGAAAGGAAGATAATGTAAGAGAAAGGAAGATAATGTAAGAGAAAGGAAGATAGTGTGAGAGAAAGGAAGATAATGTAAGAGAATGGAAGATAGTGTGAGAGAAAGGAAGATAATGCGAGAGAAAGAGAGATAACGTGAGAGAATGGAAGTTAACGTAAGAAAATAGAAGATAATGTGGATGAAAAGGAACAAATATAAGAGAAATGACAGAGACGGACGATACTGGCCTCCTGTTCCACTTAATTATTACGACGTTTGCTCCAGCCTTCATATTCCCCAAGTGTATACAAGTGGGTGATGGAGGGGGGGGGGGGAGGGAGGGACAGAACTCTTCATATTTTGTACCCATGCAGGATATTCTCTCACGTTTAGTTCTTCCATACTGTGGGCGGATGGAGAACATGTCATTTTAACCATTATCTACTATGGTATATTATGGTCTACAACCCTAGTTTCTTCTAAGTGACGTGGGCCAACCTGGGTCTGAAATCGAGTGCAGGTGGGTATCATAACGTCTCGCCTTCCTAGTTCCTGGTATCATCTGCTTGGCTGGACACCTCATCTCTGTTGTCACTCCCTCCTTCTCCATCCTTATCCCTCACCCTTCCTCCTTCCACCATCTACTCCTTTATCCTCATCCCTCCTCATTCCTCCTTCTCCTATATCCCCCTTCCTCATCCCTCACCCTTCCTCCTTCCACCATTTACTCCTTCATCCTCATCTCTCACCCTTCCTCCATCTCTCTTCTTTTCCATCGTCCTCTCTCACCCTCCCTCCATCTCTCTCCTTTTCCCACCTCCTCCATCCTTATCCCTCCCTCTTTCCTCCATCTCTCTTCTTTTCCATCGTCATCTATCACCCTTCCTCCTTCCACCACCTCCAAACTCCTCATCCCTCCTTATTCCTCATTCTCCTACATCCCCCTTTCTCTTTACTTCTCCATCCTCATCCCTCACCTTTACTCCTTCTCCCTCCTTCTCCCTCTGGATGCTTTAAAAAGTAGACAAACCAAGATAAATGGGATAATAAATTTTTTTCTTGTGTCTTTTAGTAAACACTGAATATAGGTTATGGAGAAGCTTGTTTGTCACTAGGGTTAGGAAGTCGATGTGAGAGAAACCTAGTGGCAGACCAAGGAACCGATGTAAACAAACACTTATACACATACCATGCTCCCCAATCTTGTATCAATCTTGTATCGATCTTGTATCAATCTTGTCCGATCAACAACGAGTATATTATTGACTTAGAGTAAATACTTTCAGTTTTTCATCCTCGTGCTTCCATTTTTGTGGGACATTCGGCATTGAATTCACATCACTAAAACATTTGGAATATCTAGGCCGTTTATATCTGACTCGGAATGGCGCCACTAAATTTGATATTCATTAATTTGATTTCACATGTGAGCGAGGCACCTGATCACACCACCCACCCACCCACCCACACACCCACTCTGCCGTCCACAGCTATTTCACCCTATAGCTTTTCACACCACTATCAGAAACACACCATGAACAGCGTCACACCAGTACAAAATCATACCACATTACACCATTACTCACACCACTGCCAACATCAAAGAACACACACACACACACACACACACACACACACACACACACACACACACACACACACACACACCGCTGTCAACATCACCATCAACTCCACACCACAAGTCGCTCCACTATAACCCACCGCTTCTTCCACATCATCATTTCCCACACTGCCCAACCTACTATTCATGCCACTACATACAAAATCAATACTTATACCTGAGGCTACAGATTCCTCCAATATTATACCAGGGAACAGACAAGTATCCCATTCTACGAGTAAGTGACCCGTTTTTAGGACAGGGTTTGGGGGAATTAGTATCACTCAATGTTGCACACAATAGAAGTCCCACTAACTGATGGAGGCGTGACAAGGGTACACTCATCACAGCCATAACATACATAACAATAATACATTACTAATCCCTATGGCATATCAAAGTCTCCATTGCTTCCTTCAGAAAAAAAAAATCTGGAAACTTTATCATTTGAATAAACTGAAATGGCTCTATCAAAATTGCTTTTCGATTATATTAGTGGTAAAAACACGATGATTATTATTTTTATGGTAAATCTTTGCGTCTGTCAAAAGCAGCTGAAAGAGCAACAACATCACTCACAGATACGAGCTTTGAGAAAATAGTCAACCAATACAAGAAAAATTAGTATCTGTGCCTCACTTTTGTTTGAGCGAATTTGAGCGAATATTTTGAGCGAATTGAAGGGCTGTAGATTATTTAAAATTATGCCACCAAACTGATCCCCTGTTACAAATAATGAGGTAGTCTATTTTCTGACATAGTTTGATGGGATTAGAAGCCACAAAATTGCAAAACAACACATTACTTCCTGCAGCTTGGGAATAAGAAGGAAGTACAGTACCATGCGACTAAATAACTGAAGGACAAAATAGGCTTCCCAGAGTGCGAGAGAGTTTAATACTTCTGAAAGCTGTACGAATTAATGAGAACCGCGTTTTAACCCTGGGCACATCAAGCGGGCATACTTTTTTCTGTAATAAATTAGAGATACAACGAGATGGGCCAAATTAAATTAGAGTGGTAAGCGTTTGCTATTTGTACGGCTGTCACACACATATATATTCCTTGTTTTTGTATTGATTTGTAACACACACACACACACACACACACACACACACACACACACACACACACACACACACACACACACACACACACACACACACACACACACACACACACACACACACACACACACACACACACACACACACACACACACACACACACACGCACGCACGCACGCACGCACGCACGCACGCACGCACGCACGCACGCACGCACGCACGCACGCACGCACGCACGCACACACACACACACACACACACGCACGCACGCACGCACGCACGCACGCACGCACGCACGCACGCACGCACGCACGCACGCACGCACGCACGCACACACACATCCAGTCATAAATATGCACAAGCACACAGACGCACCTACTCACCAACATATATATATTTTTTTTAAACGACCTAATTGAATTCTCCAAAATTTCGCGCACAGCAAATACCAGTGATTTTAGATGGACCAAAACCACAGTTCAAAGGCAAAACATATAATGAATAAAACCCTACTACTTGTAACAATATAATTCAAAGGGTACTTACTCTCTTTCTTTCCTATAACAGTGTATGATAAAGTGTATAACCTATATTATTTTTATGTTACCCAATGTCCCCTCAAAAGTAAATAAATAAATAGATATATAAATGAACAAGTAAGGTGTATAGCCTATATTATTTTTATGTTAAACTGTGTCCCCTCAAAAGTAAATAAATAAATAGATATATAAATAAACAAATAAAGTGCATAGCCTATTATCTTTAGGTTACCCTGTGTCCCCTCAGAAGTAAATAAATAAATATATAAATTAAGAAATAAATAAACATGTTTCCCTGTGTCCCCTCAGAAGTAAATAAATAGATATATAAATGAAAAACAAATAAATACAATAATCATCACACTCAGTGAAATAAGAACAGTAACAATAGACACTAAAGTAATCAGGTTTGAGTAACAGCGTTCACTAAATTCACAGAACCAACATTGTGCAGGCAGATTAAGGGGAGAGTCTTTTGTTGGTGAATATAGAAGGTCTGTGATTTCCTCCAAACTATGCCACGAAACAGACCCGCTATTAGTACCATTGAGGGGGTCTGATTTTCTAGTAACAGACCTCCAAACTATGCCAAGAAACAGACCCCCTATTAGTACCATTGAGGGGGCCTGTTTTCTAGTATAGATAGAAAGAAATCAGTAGCCTTCAATTTTACCAACACGAGAACCACCTCTTAACATTAAAATTAGTTTATAAAATACACATAGGCTTCAGCAAATGTATATCAGATGAACTTGTACCGTATATAATAACAACAAGAATAATATTATCTTTGCTGAAAATAAATACAATTGCTGGGTAGAATGAATGAATGGAGAGTTGGATGAGTCACGACAGGCAGGCAGGTAGGCAGGCTTACAGATCAGGAAGGAAATGGGAGAAGAAACAGTCAGACCTTCTCTATCACGCACACTGGTTCTCTCTGTCGGTGTGTGTGTGTGTGTGTGTGTGTGTGTGTGTCTAATTGTGTGTGTGTGTGTGTGTGTGTGTGTGTGTGTGTGTGTGTGTGTGTGTGTGTGTGTGTGTGTGTGTGTGTGTGTGTGTGTGTGTGTGTGTGTGTGTGTGTGTGTGTGTGTGTGTGTGTGTGTGTGTGTGTGTGTGTGTGTGTGTGTGTGTGTGTGTGTGTGTGTGTGTGTGTGTGTCTGTCTAATTGTCTGTGTGTGTGTGTCTGTCTAATTGTCTGTGTGTGTCTGTCTAATTGTCTGTGTGTGTGTGTGTCTGTCTAATTGTCTGTGTGTGTGTGTGTCTGTCTAATTGTCTGTGTGTGTCTGTGTCTGTCTAATTGTCTGTGTGTGTCTCTCTCTCTGTCTAATTGTCTGTGTGTGTGTATGTCTGTCAAATTGTCTGTGTGTGTATGTCTGTCTAATTGTGTGTGTGTGTGTGTGTGTAATTGTCTGTGTGTGTGTGTATGTCTGTCTAATTGTGTGTGTGTGTGTGTCTGTCTAATTGTCTGTGTGTGTGTGTGTGTGTGTGTGTGTGTGTGTGTGTGTGTGTGTGTGTCAGTGTGGCTGTGCGTCTGTTTTGTCTCTAATTTCCGCCCAAGAATTCTTTCCTGATTTGCTTATTTTCTGTGTCACGAGAGAGGTTTTAAAGGCCACGTGACTCGGTGCACTAAGGCATGGAGAGGCAAGGAATCCCTCCAATCTGCCGCGATAAAGAATACATAAAACTGAGAATGATAAAGTAAATAAACAAAAATATATATATACAATTATTCATGTGCACTCTTGAAACGTATATGGAATAATATTATACATATAGATCATAACTATCTTTGTAAAATAAAAATAAGGAATATAATAATAATAATAATAATAATAATAATAATAATAATAATAATAATAATAATAATGTAGTAATGAAATTTGAATGGATGTAAATGAAATGTGGTTTGTCGATACCATAGACTTTATAACTTGTTTGCGCTTGATACCCGCTCTATAAACTGCTGCGAAATGCTTCAAAGGTAACTTTGGTTGAAGATTGGGAAACAAATTCCTAGAAATACTTCCCAAAACCGGATTATCATTACTTCAATCGTAAATAGGGTTGTGTACTCAACTTCCAATTACATTTTCTCTCTCCTCTTTGTAGTTTGACCAATGCTTTGTGGGGGTCTCCGCTCCCCTCCAACTCCAATTAGTTTATAGTGAATTGAGTTAGCTACAGCGGGCAGTTTGGTAACCATTTACATCCAATCAACATCAATGACGTCTCCTGTCTCTGCCATAACAACGTTACTGTAGGATTATGGGTCACATTCCAAGTCAAGGGAACGACCATCAAAATTAATTACCATTATTCTATTACTACGTCTGAAATGCCCTTTACTACTAGGTTATTGCAAGGTGACAAATAATATTTTTCCACAAACACAATCCCAGTAACTCCGTCAGTTGTGTATTAAAGAGTTTACACATACGATCCGCAGTAACCTACACAAAGACTATATATCATAACAAAGTATCACTTGTGACAAGCTGTACATCATGTTATACTGCCAAAGCTTTTGAGTTGTTAAAGGTACAGACAGTTGGACACAGGCATTGGTGGTACAGCCCAGATGAAAGATACTTGTCCCATTTGAGTAACCAGTGTCTATTATCAGGTACTTGCTTTTTATTACCCTCCTCAATACTGACTTCTATCCCTGGTGTCTCCTATTTGGTACTAAAGAACTTGATATTGGGAGAAATTTTCCATCTTTCACTTGGGCTGTACCACGAATTCCTGTGTCCAGCTGTACATGCATGTCAAGACTAGGCAACGTTCTTGTGCTACAGTTATTGTCATGTTTACTTATATTTATCTTCACGCAGACCACACACATACTCGTTAGCGCTGAGGTATGCACCCAAACACACAACATATATTGCTTACTTTTGATAGACAGGGTAATTATTAGCATATTGGATCATTTCTGGGAAATCATACAATAAGTCAGGACAATGAAATGTCGACAGGTTCATTTTGCATCAAACCCAAGTGCTGAACATTTTGTGATTTGAAAATTATAAGTAATTGGTTTTATAAAACACATACATAGAGTACATTGGTGGTTAACTCTCCACCCAACAAAGCTGTAAAATACCCTAACTCACATATGGCATCGTAATTGCACTTTGGAAACACAACACTTATTACTCTTCTGGGTTAATTGACGTATAAGTGAAGACACGTTTCCAGTCTAATTATGTAATTCCTTTCGTACTGTACTTCAGTGGTTGCTTAATTAAAAGTGTAATATCTGGTTGGCGAATGAGAGGACTACCAATTAATTTCTCCCAACTATACTAGGAAATAGACTACAAACGAATACGAACTGAGAATATGTTTGATAGTCAGGTTTGGATGAATCTGTAACCCTAAAAATTCGTCCTAACTGTATTACGTCTTAACCTGCATCAAAGAAGGTTGTGGTCGGTCATTTCAGAACCTCAAAATCCGAGTGACGAGCCTGACCCAGTTAATCTGTAAAATACTTTAATAAAACTATTTTCCATCCTAATTTTGTTGAGTAAAATGTTCATATTTCGGTAACTGAAAAGATGCTTTAATTATGGTATTAGGCTTAAATACCAGAAGGATTATCCTGCCTTAATGATTATTAGCGATTACGATTTTGACGAACAATTACATCACACTAAGCTGAGATTAAAATGGAAGCGTAACACCGAGATTATACGAATTTGCAACGTGGCTTCGTGTGTGTGTGTGTGTGTGTGTGTGTGTGTGTGAGTGTGTGTGTGTGTGTGTGTGTGTTTGTATGAGAGAGAGTATATGTGCATGTAAATATGTCTATATGTTTAGTGTGTGTGTGTATGCTTGTGTGTTAGTGTTTGTGAGTGTGTGTTTGAGAATGTTTACATCCAAGTGTATTTGCGATTGTGTGTGTATCTGTGTTCACATCACAAAATTTTCATTAGGTACCGTTTTTTAGCATCGTCTGACTAACATTTATCTATTGAACACATCTTTGAATTCTGATAACATTACAAGAATTATATATTTTCTACACATCCCTAGGCAAGTTATCGGAATTATGCATAAAATAAATCAGGCTGGCTTTATTAAACATTTCACCTGTCCATTTCGTCCACGTGGCTCGTGAAGTTTGGATTGCTTCATCTAAATTTACTGTTATTTGCTACCGACATAATTTTTCATTTATGGTTATTTTGGATTGCAACCGAAGTGATGTGGAAGGAATGTATGTGTATGTGGAGGGACTGTGTATGTGGATGGGACTGTGTATGTGGATGGGACTGTATGTGGAAGGGACTGTATGTGGAAGGGACTGTGTATGTAGAAGTGATTGTGTATGTACAAGGACTGAATATGTGGAAGGGACTATGTATGTGGAAGGGACTGGGTATGTGGAAGGACTGCTGTGTATGTGGAAGGGACTGAGAATGTGGAAGGGACTGTGTATGTGGAAGGAACTGTGTATGTGGAAGCCGTAAAAACACTATCAACGAGGCTTTACATCAAATTTAAGGAGTCTTTCCCAAGTGGGCTGAGAGGAGAGTTACAGGTGTCTTCAAGCAATGCCACGAAACAGACTATTTACCTAGTATCTTATAGTAGGGATTCCGTTTTGTAGCACAGTTAGGAACAACCTGTAACCCTCCATTATGTCTGACAGAGGTGACCCTATTAATTAATTTGGCTTACCGCGTTGTATTCCTAATTTATTACATACAAAAATACATGTACCATGCGGACATTTACACCATGCAGCGTCCTAGCATTTAGTGAAGCATTTGGAAGTTAACGAGCAGACCAGTGTAGCAGCCTGCGGAATTTGTTTACTATATATACAAGCAAATTTACACACAGATTTATTGCCTTTCTGTTCCGCAGCCTCGTCGTGCAGCGCTACGAGTATGTTTATTGTTATGTTCGGTTTGAGGGAAGTATTAGTTGTTCACGAAATCAAAGAAGCGTATGAGAAAACGATAACATTCCACAGCGACTGAAACACAAGATGGGACATATAACAGTAACTTTGTGTATAGTATGAACAGTGTGGAAAAGTGTGGTGAGGTGTGGTGCAGTGTGAAAGGGTGTGGTACAGTGTGAGAGGGTGTGGAGCAGGTTGGAGGGAAATGTAATAATGTGGAGAAGTGTGGAGAGATGTGATTCAGTGTGGAAAGGTGTGGAAAAGCACAATAGGTACTCACATGTGGAGGCTGCCAGGTAGAACACAGGTCAGGTGGCACTCTTGGACATACCTGTCAGGGAAGGAGACATTATGGGTTACTTTGGCCAAGAAAGATTTTATCGATTAGTAAAAAATAAAAAAAAAATAAAAATAAACATCTATCTACTTTCTCACGCTATAATAATTCTGCATGCCTTTGACATTTTATCGATTCATTTACGTTCAATTCATCTTCTGTTTGGCCTTTTCAACTGGCAAAGATATGAAACTGATCCTATATGATTATTCCTCACATGGGATTATTAGCAACTGACTGACTGTCTTGGGCTATCATTCATTTTTACTACCAACCCTGACAAACAAACTGACAACGCTCGTAAATCGCGACATAACCTTGACTTTGTTCCCTCACACACCAACCCGTCCACAGGTACCGGTTGGCCATGTAATATATATACGTGGGATGGCGTGCTTTGCGTGCTGTATGATGTCCCTTAATGTCCTGTGAGCGCGTGTGTCTTGTCATGTAAAGCTAAATACAGTGGACACACAGTTTAGAGGGACAACGTGTAATAAAGCTACGTTACATTATTTACTGTTACCTTGAATCAGTTTTAATACACCCATTACTGCTGATGTACACAATAAAATAATGCTATGAGAGTCCTCTAAACACACTAGGCTTTCAGTAATAGAGTGGTGCACTAACCAAGCCAAATGCATCGAAGGGGAAAATTCTCGTAAAGTCCTTTTCACAATAATGGCCATTTCTCTAAGTTATTCACATGGCCTAAATGTTGATGTACCTGAAGATAATGTACACACACACACATACAGACACACCATATCACACACGCACACGCACACGCACGCACAAACGTCCTGAATACCCTCATCATGCTCTTTTCTCCTCTTCCCCCTCTTTCATTCTCTCGTTCCCTGCTTCTCTCATTTCAGTTGGCTCTTTTTCTCGTCTTCCTTCCTCCTTCGTTACGTTTCTTTCTCCTCCACCTCCGTTTCATTATTACCCTTTCGTTTTCCTTCTTCGTTTGCTTTACATTGTGCAATATCTTTATCTCATTTTTCCCATATTTTGATTCTCATAATGTATCTTCTCTTTCTCATTATTCTCGTCTTTTGTTCTTTAATACTGTCATATTTTTATTCTTTCCCTCTCCCCCTGCCTCTTCATCATGCATTCCTTTTCTCCCTTGTTAGTTATTCACTTGTTCAGCTTCGCCTCTCTTTCCTCCCCTCCTCCCTTTTCACTTTCTTCTTCTCTCCACTTTTCCAACATCGTAATCTTTTCCTCTGCCCTCATTTTTGTCATGCTCATCTCCATCTCTTATCTTTATCTCCCTCTGTCCCTTCCTATTTCTCTATTGTTTACTTTTCTTCACTTCATTGTATTTTCCCATCCTTCCCCTTATCCTTTTTCTTCTATTCTTCCATATAATTTCTTCCCATCCCTTACTTCCTATCTTTCCTCGACTTTCAGATTTTCCTTACTCTCCTTTCCATCCCTTCTCCTTCTTCATCTCCCTCCACCTCTTCCTTCTCCTCCTCCTTCTTTTCCTCCACCACCTTCTCATCCTCCTCCTCTTCCCATCATTCGCTCCTTTCCCATTCTCTCTTCTGTCTTGCTTCCTTCCTATACTATAGATTGAAATTGATCCATACAGACAGATTAGGGCATTGAAAGCTGGATTCAGACAGGTATATGGTTAGGGGTCGACAATATATACACTAGATATGGTATGCAGTACACACTAGAAATAAGAAGGAGACAGGGAGACAGCCAGCCAGACAGACAGAGAAACTATAAATAAAATGGAAAGGGAAAACTAAGAGAATAAACCAGGAAATTTGCAGGCGTGAGAGGGGAAGTGGAAAAAAAAAATAACATGATGCAAGAGTAACTGTGCAGAAGAAGGATGGGTAGGGGAGTGAGAGAGAAGTTTGAGAAGGGGGTGAGGGTTTTTTTTTAGGTAGGGGTGGTACTGATGTGTATGGCTGTGTAAGGAGTGGGTGAGGGTGTGTGTGTAGGAGTGTAGAAGTGTAAGAAAGGGGGTTAGTGTGTGTGCGTGTGAAGTGTGAGAAGGGGGGTCAGAGTGTGTGTGTAGAAGTGTAAGAAAGGGGTTAGTGTGTGTGTGTATGGAGTGTGAGAAGGGGGGATAGTGTGTGTGTGTGAAGTGTGAGAAGGAGGCCAGTGTGTGTGTGTGAAGTGTGAGAAAGGGTCAGTACGTGTGTGGTATTTGAGAAGGGGGCCAGTGTGTGTGTGAGGTGAGAAAGGGGTCAGGGTGCGTGAAGAATGAGAATGAGAGTGAGTTAAAGAGCTAGTGTACAATTTGAAATGAGTGGAGAGAGATTTACGAAGAAAAACTTTTGTATATGTATATGCCTTTGTGTGTGTGTGTGTGTGTTTGTGTGTGTGTGTATGTGTGTGTGTGTGTGTAAAGAGGTGGGAGGTGGTGTGGCGTGATTGTGTGTAGGTGTGTGTATGTGTGTGCTTGAGTATACATGTGTGTGTGTGTGTATGTGTGTTTGTGTATGTATACGTGTGTGTGTGTGTGTGTGTGTGTGTGCGTGTGCGTGTGCGTGTTTGTGTGTGTGTGTGTGTGTGTGTGTGTGTGTGTGTGTGTGTGTGTGTGTGTGTGTGTGTATACGTGTGTGTGTGTGTGTGTGTGTGTGTGTGTGTATATATATGTGTGTGCTTGAGTATACATGTGTGTGTGTTTGTGTATGTATACGTGTGTGTGTGTGTGTGTGTGTGTGTGTGTGTGTGTGTGTGTGTGTGTGTGTGTGTGTGTGTGTGTGTGTGTGTGTGTGTTTGACGAGGGGTGATTAATCTTGTGGAGCCTTCACCCCACCTTGTTAAGTCTGTCAACACGGGTCCTGTCACCTCGTTAGTCCAGTAGACAGGTAAGAGATTCCGTCCCTCTCAGCCGTCCCATCCTCTACCTTACCTCTCCTCTTTCACCTTTTAATAAACTCCCTGTCACCCTGTACACCCTTCCTGTCACTCTGTACACCCTTCCTGTCACTCTCTTTACCACCTTTCTTCATCTTCGTGGTTTAGGTAGATATGTTTCAAGAGACATTGTGAAGTAGTCGGAAAGTTGGATGCTACCTTTTCCTCCTGACGTTATCATAAAACAAAGCTAGTCAATATGAGTGGTGTTTCGTGACGGTATCACAGAGCCCTTGAGTGGAGTATACATGTATTTTGCCATTTTTATATGTATAGGTAATTTTCTTACAAGGTAAGCAGTGGTTATTTTTTATGGGGTATAGACATTTTCCAAAAGAGGGTATACATGCAGATATCCAGTTAAAAAGAAAATGACTGTATACTCCGTAATACAATAATAATAATAAAAGTAAAATAAATAAATAAAATACATAAGGACCAACATGTTAGGTGCTTTTAGGTATTCCTCTACTGAACGTCTTTATAAGCCTTACCGTAATCTTTCTTATTCGGGTGGGTTACTTTCCCTGCCAGAGTGCAAGCTATTCATTTCATCGTGTTAGCGACTCAGCCAACCTGTTCCTACCTTGCCATTATCTTGTTCCAGGGAGTTACCGTCCTGTCACTCACCCTTCCATCATCTTACTCGTGTGCATGACAGGTGAGGTATATCACTCCAAGCCACCATGTACATTACCTTCCTTCACATCACTCCTTATTCTTTATAATGTCAACTTACTCGACCTTGCACTCGGCCTGTTATATTCTGACTTTCAGTACCTCATTGCAATATAAATTGAGTTCAGTTTGTTGTTTTCTCATCGTACGTTACTATGAAAGGCTATTGGTACCAGTTGTGTGCGGAATAATGTGATTCACAAATCATTTGAATCTGGGAAATAATTATTTAAACTGCTACACGTAGACAGTCCTTTAGTAGAAAGGTTGGTACATATCCTAAGGAAATTAAAGAATATTCTAAATTAAAATAACATGAGCGAAACAGTGACCGAGTCAACGAGCGAACCAGTGGAATATGAATCTCCAGTCATGTTAAGGGACGGAATGACGTTGCCGAAAATACTTTCCCAAAAGTTGATTTTATTATACAAATTTCGGAGGTCTATGTCGTTGAATTTGTTATGCCGCTAAACTTTACGGTCAGAAACACTCACATTTCATTATTATTCTTAACATTTGGAGTGGATGTATTATGGATGTGGAATGGATATGGATGTTTGTGGATGATTTGAAGTGTGTGGTGTTTATGTGAGATAGTATTTGTAGTAGTGATGGTGGTAGTGAGCAACAGGAACTGACCAGGGTGGTTGTGGTTCGGAGGGAAGTCACCAATACCACTTCTGGGTAGAATGTTAACATTTTCTAGATGGAAGAAGGTGCAACACTTCTGGAATGCCTAGTCGCATCGGATATTAAACGTAATGTGAAAATATGGTAACTTAGTAAAATCTAAATTCACAACATATGGATTGTCCCTTCCTCTTACGGCACCGTCTTGTGACACCCTGAAAGAAAACACTATGAATAAAAAATTGTAGGAGCCTCTATGAAGGGCAACAGATGAATGTCCAATCTCTTCTCTGCCCCTTTGCCATCCTCCCTATTCACTTCTATCGCTCCCTCTTGACTATCTGCCACTCTCCTTATTCTGCCTTGTCGCCTGGCATTTCACTGTTCCCTCCAACTACTACTGCCTTCACTTCCTCTGCTTCTTTCCAACTTTCCCCTCCCAACTTTCCGTGTCTCATGTCACTGACCCACTCTCTATTTGGCCACGTCATTCTCCCTTTCCACTACATCGATCCTGTCTTTCTTTCCTGCCCACGGCGTCACTGTAGAATAAAACACCAAAATTACATTTATCCTATAGAAGTGAGCTTTGTGATAGCCTGAGAAATTCATTGGCTGTCGAAGTGAGGAGGGGACGGCAATTAAAAGGTGTACAATTGGTTGTGACGACAGAGAAGGGTAGAGAGATGAACTGTGAAGTGGCTGAAGGGGTAAAGGAAAACAACGTTCAGGTGCTTAATAGCACTGGAAGATTGCAGGCAGGGCAAGTCGTAATATATATATATATATATATATATATATATATATATATATATATATATATATATATATATATATATATATATATATATATATATATATATATATATATATATATATATATATATATATACATATATATATATATATATATATACATATATATATATATATATATATATATATATATATATATATATATATATATATATATATATATATATATATCCGTTTCACGATCCGTTGTAATTCCTTTGAGATCTCTCTCTCCTCCTCCTCCTCCTCCTCCTCCTGCTCCTCCTCCTTGTCCCCTTCCTTATTCATTACTCCTCCTACTCCTCCTCCAGCTGCTCCTCCTTTATTTCTTCCTTCTGCACCTCCTCCTCGTCTCCCCTGTTCAGCGTCTATGTTTACCCTCTCAGGTCCCACCATTGTTCCCCTCAAAATATTTATCACCAGGGAGTCTCAAGGGGTCCCACAAGGCTGGACTGAGAGTACCTCGGAAAAACACACCAGACCTTCCCGTCTCTTGAGTCCCTCCCTCAGATTCAACATTTACTGACAACCATCTTCAATGTCATATTTCGCTCTGTCTGTCTGTCTGTCTGTCTCATTATATCTGTCTGTTTGCATCTGTCTTTCTGTTTCTCATTATATCTGTCTGTTTGCTTCTGTCTGTCTGTCTGTCTACTCTCTCCCTCTATATATATATATTTAGGCTTACCTAAAATATCCTAGTTAACCATTTCACTGCTCCATACACTATTACTCGGCATTAAAGATTAAATACTTTCAAACGCGATACGAACAAACTCTTAAAGCGTTCATGAAAACCTTTTTGATGCGGCAAGAGTATTAACCTTTTTATTTACGCAGAAACGCACACACATACAAAGAAATACATACCCATAAGATACACACACAGCATTGCATTTTGCTACATGGTTACACACACACACACACACACACACACACACACACACACACACACACACACACACACACACACACACACACACACACACACACACACACACACACACACACACACACACACACACACACCACATACACACACACACACACACACACACATATAAAGTTCACAACCCACCTTTCTACCTAAATATCTGTACACAAAAACACACACACACACACACACACACACAAACACAAATACACATACACATAAACATAAACATACATACACATACACATACACATACACATATACACACATACACACACATACACACACACCGTAACGCCACATCCTCTTACTGAATCGGTCTTTACATTTACCCTTTCTGAATCTCTCACTTTTATTTACATTTTCCCTCTCTTTTATGCTGTGTTGCAATTCTAAAACATTTATTTTTCTACCTAACTCTCTTTCTCTAATTTTTATTATTATTATTATTATTATTATTATTATTATTATTATTGTTATTGTTATTATTATTACTATCATTATTATTATCATTATCATTATTATTATCATTATCATTATTATTATCATTATCATTATTATTATTGTTATCATTATTATTATTATTATTATTATTATTATTATTATTATTATTATCATCATCATCATAATTTTGATTTCTGTTTTATTGCTATCTTTATTATCAATAGTGAAAGTAGGGCCAGAAGACTTTCGTAAATTGGAATATCATTATGGAATGATATACTGCGTGAACCTTCTCTTAAACTCCCAGGTTGGCTGTTATTTTTAACCTTCCCGTTACTATCACATATATAAAGGAAAGGAATACGTCCCAATGTTCTGATATGAAACAAAATTAGAAAGGCGATTATATAATGCACACAAACTCTCTGTCTCTGTCTCTGTCTCTGTCTCTCTCTCTCTCTCTCTCTCTCTC
>JAWQEG010007416.1:57500-63422 GCA_033782935.1 Petrolisthes cinctipes
AGCAACCCACTCCCTCCATCATGCTGCTGCCAATATCCGGAAAAGTGAGTGGGAGGTTTGTCAACTGTTTCACGAAAAATAGCTCTCGGGAATATTGGTGGTGTGCTAGTAACAACACCAGTTCTATCTTCTCTCTCTCGATTGTTGCTACAGTCGACACCAGAATTATTATTACACCATATACTATTTCTCTCATGCATTTCAACATTTATCTTCCAGCCTCACCTTGTCTATCTATAAGTGAATGAAAAAAAACAACAACTTAATTTTCTGTCTATATATGAAAGTCAAAAGCATATATTTTTCTAGTGTCTCAATTAGGTCAATATGTTTCAATTTCACGGAGGCACACACATGGATGATCATGTTTAATTGCAGACAGAAATATATTACTTCTTTTATTTATTTTATTATTATTATTATTATTATTTTTTTTTTAGAAGTATGGGGTGACTTCAAGCGTCTTTGGGGTAATTTTTGTAACATTGTCTAAGCCTTGTCACAAAAAAAAAAAAAAAAAAAAAAAAAAATAACACACACACACACACACACACCTACATAAAAAGATCTTGTTTCGTGGCATAGTCAGGAGAAAATCAAAAGCCATCAGGTCTCATACACAATCACACGGTCCCTTAAGAATCCCTGTTACAGCCTTTTGTCTCTGCCTGTACACTGTGTCCGGCGGGTGCTTTGTTTCACGGGGATATGTGAAGCCGATATTGAAATGTGATTGTTAATTTAGAGTCATTCACAACAGTATGTACAGTACAGTTGCCTCCACTCCCACGCTCTACAACAGCACATTTTTCTCTCGTTTATTATTTATTCATTTATCCATTTATTGATTTATGTATTACATATGTATTTATTTATCTATTTATTATTTATTTATTTATTTGTTTATCAATTTTATATTATTTATTTATTATTTATTTATTTATTCATATTTTTATATTATTTATTTGTACATTATATATTTACTCATCAAATTATTGTCTGTCTGTCTGTTTGTGTGTCTGTCTGTTTGTGTGTCCTGTCTGTTTGTGTGTCTGTCTATCTGTCTGTCTCTCAATGTCTGTCTGTACGTGCGTGTGTGTGTGTGTGTCTTTCATTACTTCTCTGAACTGAGTTATGAGTGGGGTGACATTTATTAAGAGAGCCAAACAACTTATTGAATCTCTCACCCTCTCACTCTCTCAGCCAGCATCCCAGTCACTCACTTCCTCTCCTCGTTAATGATGTTCCTTTCAGTAGGTGGGGGGGGGGGAGGGGTCAGGCGCCAGAAATATATCTCAAAAAGCCCCAGGACACTAACTCGCTCCCTCACACTCACTCACTCACTCACTCTCTCGTTCACTCGCACCCACATTTCTTTCTATGATTTTTTTCCCTCGTTCTGTTTACCTAGCCGCAGTTTCTTTTTCAATTTTTTTTGTATCTATCTATCTATCTATCTATCTATCTATCCTATCTATCTCTCTCTCTCTCTCTCTCTCTCCTCTCTCTCTCTCTCTCTCTCTCTCTCTCTCTCTCGACAACCACCTTGCCGTCGGTGAGAGAGCTTGTGTGATCTGTTTGAATTTTGCTAGCTATGCTGGGGACATTTAGTCCAGTTGGTTACCCATGCCAGAAAGGTAGCGTTATTAGGATCCTGACTAAGAGTTGTCAAATCTTCACATTTCCCTTCTTGTGTATCTCCTAGCATCCCCCTACTAGTCTTTTTCGGTTCTGTTAATATTAAGTTCACAACTGCTCTTCAACTGTGCTTAAAAAAAAACAAAAACAAATAAATCTTCATCACTTTCGATATAAGTTTTTATTGTTAAGGACCTCACCAGCTACCTTATGCCGTGTGAGAAGGGAGGCTTTGGAACCTCCTAAAACAACGCCTTTTAATGCTCACAGGTTTCGAAAGGGCCGAGATTGAAGGGATCTCAGCGTGTGGGGGTACGAGTAATGGAGATGCCTCAGGACCCCGTAGGTATTCTCTTAGATTAATTAGCCTGACCAGCTCCCTGTGACCGTTCTTAGGCGCCTAAAGGCTCGACTGCTCTTTGGTGAGAGAGCTTTCGTACCTCACTGGCTGCCAGGCCAGTAAAAGATCTCGGATTAAGTCGTGGGCATTTAGCTTTACTATTTGCTTTAAGTTTGGCCACGGATGGAGGATTAGTAGGGATTAGTAGGACGACGGTTACACTTCAAGCACCCCTGTCGAAAAATCAGAGTCCCATTTATTTGGGACTCTTGTGCTGCTCAGTTTGGAGCTGCGGCACGATTGGGGCCGTCCGGCCCAGGGGAGAGCTTAGGGTTGGTGTGCTTGGCTCATAAGAGTTTCTGTTGGCTGAACGACCCGAAAACCTTCTGGAAGTAGGCGGGATGAGACTTATGCGAGACCAAATCACATTACCTTTTCTCTTGCATTATTGGTCTTATATTGAATTAGAGAGAGATGACTGGTCCATCAGCAAGAAAATTTACATGTACTACATGCAAGGTGTACCGCTGGTGTGAGGACTTCAGCGGGAGGAGTGCGAGCGACCTAGACTCCTCGAGTGTCTGCGACTTTTGCAAACTCGAGGAGAGGTTGATCGAGCGCATCGCACTGCTCATGAAGGAGACTCAACTCCCTAAAGGAGGAAGTTCTCCGAATAAACTCCCAGAGGTGTGACTGCCATGTGAGAGGACGAGGCAGTCCAAGGAGCTTCTTCACCGGAGAGCTCCACCACGGCGGTGAAGAACAAGAAGAAGAACAACAAGAAGAAGAACAACAACGAAGAGGGAAAAGAGACTGCAGAAAAGTGTGATGGGAAAGAGGAGGGGAATATGGAGAAGGGAGAAAAACCAAGAAGACAGTTGAGGAGGATTAGAGGCAAGCGAGGAATCACATAAGAAGAAGGAAAAGAAAATGATGAAGGAAAAGAAGACGAAGAAGAAGCAACCTGGAGGAAGTGACGAGCCGGCAGGAATTCAAAACACTTTCGGGTTCCTCACAAGGCATTTCGTGCTCCTACCAAGGAGAGGCCCTGTGGATATACACATTGTAGGTGATTCCCAGGCAAGAGGGCTGCAACCCCTAATGGCAGCTCGCCTTCACACTTCTGTGAAGGTGAATTGTGTGCCAGGTTGTGACAATGCTGACCTCCGAAAGGAAGCTGAGAGGATCCAAACGTCCAGATCTGCTGTCATTGCACTCATGGTGAGTGGTAATGACATCTACCTGAGAAATGGTAGAGTAGGCATGACCGAAGGAGTCCTCTCGGATGTGCTCGGTGCAGTAGATGACTGTGGGATAAAAACCCGCAGAAGGGTTGTTGTTGGCATGCTCCCAAGGAGAGGCCCTTCAGTGACTGCTCTGTCAAAGAACATTGCAGTAAATCAGCGCCTGGCTGATTTGTGTACTGATGAGGGGGTGTTCTTTGTGGACCCCTACACCTCACTCTTTGGTAGAGACGACCTACTACCAGAGGGATGGCAAACATCTCTCACCAAAGGGAAAGAAGTGCTTTCCAAATTAATGGAAGACGCCGTCAGACGATGTCTCAAGAGCACTCGACCGAGCGTGGAGGAGAGCCCTCGTCGCTATGCCAGAGTGACCCCAGAGAAGACATTCGCTGAGATCCTGGAGAAGAATATCCCCAGCACTACCAAGACAATGACCAAACCTGGAAACGGAAGAGTATAGGGAGCCCTGGAGTTGGGGGTTCCTAAAGGTTCTATTGTTCAATGCCAGGTCCATCCGAAACAAGTTTTTGGAACTGCGGGCCCTCGTTGCGACAGAGGAACCTGAGATGGTGGCCATAACGGAGTCATGGTTGAGAACCTCAGACAGAGATCTTGAAGGGGAATTCGTGATTCCAGGCTACCAACTCTTCCACAAAGATAGAGAGGACAGAGAGGGTGGTGGTGTGCTGTTGTATGTAAAGAACTCTATCAAATCGATGACCTGCAACATCACATCGAACCACGAGCCTCCTTGGAGTTGACCTAGAAATAGGCACTGCAAAATACAGAACCCTGCTGCTTTATAGACCCCCTGGACAACCCAATGAGATGGACAGGGACCTATACCAGTTGCTGGGTGAACTAGTGGACGCAGGGTGTGCATCCTTATGGGGGACTTCAACACACATGTTGACTGGGAAACCAGAGAGCCCTCTGCCGAGAACACACCACTCTTGGAATTTGTAAATGATGAATTCCTCACTCAATGGGTAAGGGAGCCAACAAGAGGTGCTAACATACTCGACTTGGTCCTCACCTCAGAGGATGACACATTCAAGACCTCTCTGTAAACAAAGAAATAGGCGGAAGCGACCACAAGCTTATAAGATTTTAAGTTAAGGTCCTAATATGAGACCGTGACCCCGGTGCATAGAAAATTAGACATGGGGAGAGCGAACTTTGCAGGTCTTCATGAAGGCGTTGCTGAAATGGAACTAGAGGAGGGAGAGGGTGCTGATGATCGTGGAGGTCATTCTTGTCTTTCTTCATGGAGCTTCAGTAGTGCTTGATTCCTCTGAAGGGAACAGGTCAGAAGTTCATTCAACCGAAGTGGTTTAATTGGGAAATCCGTAACCTACTAAGGGAGAGGAGAACTGCGTATCGTCGAGCGAAGACATCTGGGGACTTTGACGGCCATAGAAGACTGAATCGAAATGTGAAGTCCAAAATAAGGGTGGCTAAGTGTGCTGAGGAGGTCCGTGTGGCTAGACTCTGCAAAGAGAACCCCAAGGAGTTTTTCAGTTATGTGAATGGCCGTAAACCAATCCGACGCAGGATCGGTCACTTGGTGAATGAGGATGGAGCATTGACGCACTCTGAAGCAGAAAAATGCTAACCTCTTAAATGAGTACTTCTATTCAGTGTTCTCTGAGGAGAGTGGTCCCATTCCCGAACCTGGGCATGGTCTTCAACAGGGTAATCCAGACTGGATGCGTTCCTAGAGACTGGCGTGAGGCAGAGGGTGACTCCCTATCTTCAAGAAGGGGAGATGCTAGCCAACCGTCAAACTACAGACCCATCAGTTTAACCTCGATAGTCTGTAAACTTATGGAGAGCATGATGGTGGACAAAATAATGGCACACTTAGAATCAAATTGTTACTGAGAGGTTCTCAGCATGGTTCCGGCAGCACCGGTCATGCCTCACAAATCTGGTGAATTCTTCCATTTTGTTTTCAGTGAGCATGATCGGGATAAAGCGGTCGATGTTGTCTACTTAGACTTTCAGAAAGCCTTTGATACCCCACCGCCGCCTCCTTCGGAAAGTGCGTGCACTGGGCATAGACGGAAATGTGGCAAATTGGATAGAGAACTGGCTAAGTAACAGACGGCAGCAGGTGGTAGTGAATGAACAGGCTTCAGAGTGGGTGCCCGTTACTAGCGGTGTTCCCCAAGGTTCTGTTTTGGGACCACTACTGTTTATCATCTATGTTAATGACATGGATGGTGACATGGTTGCCAAGATTTCCAAATTCGCCGATGATACTAAGCTTGGTATGAATGTCGCGAAAGAAGGAAATACTACCCACTTACAAGAAGATCTTAGGAAGATCGGGAGTGGTCTGACACGTGGCAAATACCATTTAACGTGAACAAATGCAAAGTTATGCATATAGGCCACAGAAACCCCGAACAGAGTATAACCTTAAGGGCAATGCTCTCGTAAGCACTGATACTGAGAAAGACTTGGGTGTAACTATCACCAGCGACCTCAAGTTCTCAAAGCAGTGTATTGAGGCGGAGAAGAAAGCCCAAAGGATGTTAGGGTACATAAAGCGACAGTTTGGATACCGGAACAAGGAGATAGTACTTTGTCTGTACAATTCCCTTGTCCGACCGCACCTGGAGTATGCAGTCCAGTTTTGGAGTCCTTCTTACCGAAAGGATATCGCGAGATTGGAACGAGTGCAAGCCAGGG
>JAWQEG010007417.1:0-15000 GCA_033782935.1 Petrolisthes cinctipes
TATATATTACTTGAAGAAGGATTTATGCCACTGACCGTACTACAATTGAAAATGTCTGTGTATGGAAGAGTATAGTTTACCCTCAGAATAATGTGTATAATATTTATTTAAAATTCCGAATAAACTTAATTGTTAAGAAAGAAGACCAAGCCAAAATAATATAATTCCGATCGCACCAGTTAGGAAACTAAATCTTGGACTCTTCTAATGCCATACAGTTGGACCTGAGAACCATCGAAGTGACAGTAGACAGTACAAGGGGGGGGGGGGGGGGGGGGTTGGAGCACATGATTCCTTCAAACTATTTTAAGGAACAGGCCAAAATTAATTATGTTAATCATGTACTGTTTGCTGGCATACTTTGGAGGAATCAAGGCGCTCTAATGTACCAAAAGTATACACTCCCCTTAAAATCGTTGCTTCTTACAGCTAACTATCTACTATATTGAGTTCTTTCTCTTCTACCTTTGCCCTTTCATTTTCTCTTTACTCCAGCCAGTCGCCTACATAATCGACCAACAGTATTAAAATAATAGTTACTAATTGTGGAGCTGGGTGTATCGATTCTATGTATAATTCAGTGTTCACCTCGCTCGCCTGACATCTAGTTACATCAGGTCCCACAGGCCTCAATAATCACATTAGGCCTAATGACCCATCTATATACAGTACAGTACAGTACAGTATGCTAATGTTATCGTAAGGTATCCATCTAAATACTATAGGGCTTGAGGCCCCTTATGTCTATCACTCGTGAGCGAATTATGTGTTAAAGACCTATGTGATGTAGTCAGAAAATTGGAGGTTAGCGAGGCCTTCAAACATTGCCATGAAACAAACCAAAATTGAAGAAATTTGTTTCTTGGCATAGTCAGGAGGAAAGACAAGCCACTAGGTCTCATACACGATCACATGGTCCTTTAAGGACCCTGTGAACGTGTATGAGAATCGGAGGCTTCTGGTTCCTCCTGACTATGCCAAGAAACAAGCTCCTTCAATGTAGGTGGTGTTTCATAGCAATGTTTGAAGGCCTCATTTGCCTCTAATATTACGACTACATCACAGGGTCCCATAAATAAACTCTGGTTTAATTTATTTATCAAAAGAAAATACGGTACTAGCCAAGGAAACCGTACTTATAGTAGAGTAATAATAGTGACTGATTCAAAGCCTCACCAACTCGACCCTGTAGAAATGTGAGAGACCGAATTTCGGATGTTCCCCAACACCCTACACGGAAATGGACGATATAGAGTGGAGGTGAAACGTAATGTCTGGGAGGAAAGGAAGGAAAATGATAAACCCTGATGATTTTCCGGCTGAGTTTTGACATTCCCATTTTTCCAGCCTTTTCGAGTGACATCATTGAGCTCTCTCTCTCTCTCTCTCTCTCTCTCTCTCTCTCTCTCTCTCTCTCTCTCTCTCTCTCTCTCTCTTCTAATAATACTTCCCTCTGTTCCATCCCTTTACTATTTTCCTTATTATTTTCCTCACGTCACCCCCGACATGTTTTCCATATTGTAAAGACCAGAGAAAGCCCCTGTCGTTGCCCTAGTTAATTAAAAAGATGGGGCAATATTTTACTGCCTTCAATAAAGAGTCATATTTTGGTGCCACTGCATTTGCTTGCTGTTACCACCACCACCACCACCACCAAAACTGTCCTACTCTCCTGCCAACCCTTTAACCCCTTAACTTGTACTTTCCACCAATAAGGCTTTCTATGTCGAAATTCAGAAAGAGCAAAAGGCAATGCCAGTTGTAAATGTGATGTCTGTTATGCAGACTATTGACACTCCATTCTTCTCACCCTGTACTCACCCGCTATACAGTACTATGCATTCTTAGACTGTGGGGTTTCTCAAAATTATCTATATATAATTTTTGTTTTTAGCTATTTGCAATCAATGCATGGAGAAAATTTCTGTATTTTCTTTTGTACTAAGAGGATTTCGTGGATTAATAAGATAATTGAATACAGTACCGTACTGTACTAACTTTCCACCCATTACTAATTGTTTTCATCCACTATGTTAGGCTATAGGGCCACCCAATAGTTAAATTTTAATTTTTTTACTGCTTACATGCAATTTAATTAAGAATTTTTTTTTTATACAATACCGTATGTACCGCACTCTGCTGATTTTGAATGTTTTAGTAATTTATAAAAAAAATAATTTTGTACACTCATCGAAATAGTTTCAATGTATGTTTACAATTACGGCACCCAAGAACCATCCTGGAGTTACAGCTGCTGCAGTTGGAAACAGAAGTCACCTACAAGTCAGTTTATACCGTCCCCAATTCAGAGAAGACGACCAGCTACTCAACGGAGTTTCTCTATTCTCTTGAACCACTTGGGCTCCCACCACACAACCTGATTCTGAAGGAAAACGCCCCCATCATATTGCTGCACAGCCTCGACAATCTGATGCTCTGCAATGGGACACAGCAAACGATGAAGAAACTACTGCATACCCTCATGTACTGCTGGAAACAGTCACGACGAGAAAGGTGAAGGAGAAGAACGTCTTTATCCCCAGAATTCAACTTAATCTTCAATAATATGCCCTTGGAGTTTAAGAGGCTGAATATTCCTGGTGAAGCTGAGCTACACGATGTCCACCGACAAGCGTCAGGGTCAGTCTCTGAAGGTCGTAGGACTCAACCTCACTACACTTGTATTCTCCCACAGACAACTCCACTTCGTCTGCTGTCGAGTCGGTAATTCTTGCCGATTTTACATCCTCTCTAAAGAAGCGGGCAAAACGGCAAACGTGGTTTACCACGAGGCCCACCATAAGTAATAACGATGCAAAAAAGTGTTGTGATTATGACACTAATAAGTTAGCTGGTACAATAATTACGTTAATTCGATATATATATATATATATACTGGGTGTATCGCGATGTATAGCATTAACTTACACCAGAGATATAAAATATAATTTTGAGTATATTTTGTTCTATAAAGTATACTGTGTGTGATCTCAGTAAAGTACAATGAATACTGATAAAAACTATTTTAACTTGTGTTGTCAACTGAGGGCGAGCTTCGGAGGGAGTGGAAGTCTAATATCGTTTTCGGACCAAAGAGGCCTTATTTATTTCATCTTAATAAATTTTATCATGATTGCAATATTTATGTGATGTTCTATAACGTACATTGAATCATATTTTCAATGCAGAGGGATAATACCAGGCCTGTATAAAAAGAAAATCCCTTGAAATGTAGGGAAATGCTAAGACTTGCAGGTAACATTGTGTCAGGAGTTTACCTAACCTCCAAACGATATTAATCATATTTCTTCGAATATTATTTATAGGGGCCTGGTATTATCCCTCTGCATTGGAAATATGATTCAATGTACGTTATAGAACATCACATAAATAATGCAATCATGATAAAATTTATTAAGATGAAATAAATAAGGCCTCTTTGGTCCGAAAAATATATTAGGCTTCCACTCCCTCCGAAGCTCACCGCCATTTGACAACACAAGTTAATTTAATTTTTATCAGTATTCATTGTACTTTACTGAGATCACACACAGCATATTTTATAGAAGAAAATATACCCAAAATTATATTTACACCCTGTATATATATATATATATAAAGAGAGAGAGTGGGAGAGAGTGATAGTGAAACTGATAGTGAGTTGAGTGAGTAAGGCAAGAAGGAAGGCAGGAAGGTGTGGGAACTGGCTGCTGGGAATCACACTCTCCTCTCTTCACTCTTAAAAAAAAATAATGATATTTTTCGACTTTTCATATTTTCTCCAAAGGGATCTTCCTCCTTCTTTCTCATATATATATACTCTTATTTCCCCTGTCGCTCGTTGCCTTGTTACTAATGGCTCAATAACATTTTGGGTCCTGATTATAGCAACTGTAGAGTCTGTAGCGACCATTTCTCACATACAATAATGTATTTCACCGACTTTTTTTTTTGCTATATCATTACTATTTCACATAAACCAGGCGTTAAAACATAGGAATATATGCCACCTTCTAAAATAAGAATCCATTTTGGCGGGAGTCTTGTACTTGCTTGCCTCTATCATTCCTAACATAATGACGTGTGTTCCTCGTATCCTGACTCCCCCAACTACCCAGTGACTGTTCCCCTTGTAATTACTTGCCACTACCACCCCTAGTAGCCTACCACCTTGTACCCTTGATATCATGACTCCCTCCAATATACAGTGACTGTCGCCATGTACAGTCGCGGCATATAGTCCTTGATCAGGGTGTAAGGGAAGTTTGGTCAAGGAATGTTTGCCGCGACTGTACCTGTTTGCTTCGGCTGCAGGGTGTGGTGGGTGTTGGTAGGGAGAAGCCTTCTTCTTTACTATACTTTCTCTCACCCTCGTATACTAGATCGCTTAGTAAAACCAAACAGCTTCACAAGAATCATTAGGTCTGTTGCTGTTCGTAGATCCTTTGTATTCCTTTGTAGTCCTTTGTAACCCAGTCACAATTGCCTTGTGCTTGCCAAAAATTATGCATGGCCTCAGTTCCATAATATCAAGCATTAGTTTCAATTTTGGCCTCAAAGGACGTAGCTTCAGTAATTTTCGTATGACGAAAATATTCTTCAGAAATATATTACCCTTTTTAGAGTTATTTCGTGAGTTCTATGTTGATTTTTACAAAAGACAAACAATGAAACAACCATCTGAATATGTCTGCTCGATAACTCATAATTCTCAATTTATTTACTTCAATCCCTTCAGGATTTTATTTCTCATCTAATCTTTACCTTCTCTGATCACTCTTTTGTTCAGTGGAAAGACACGCCTCACTTCAGATTAACTGTTACAAACACAAGGGCTTACTTTTATTATGAACGAACATACAGTAATTGGTAACGACACCTGAAATTGGTATATTAATATTCGAGACATTTGCATACTGGTACATAAAAGTCATCTTCTCGTGGAGTGTGTGTCATTTCATGGTGACAGGCTGTCCGAACCCAATGGCAGTGTGTGAATTCGAGTTTTAAAAACGCTTTGCTCGGATTTCCTCGGGTTAATTATTTTCTCTGGCGTGACTGATGGATGCACGAGTATATTAAGTGGAATTGCAATTAGTTACTGAGCCTTTGCACTGCATGCTTCAGAGATTTCATATACACATAAAAGCTGATTACTCAACGCCACTAACATTTAGAAGACACAACAACTTGATAATTTTGTTCCCACAAATGGAAATTGTATGGTTGTTATAGTGTCATAATAACTTCCATTAATGCCACCACCATCTTAAAGGGGGTAGTATAGCGTTGGTAAATCTGGAGCAACTGATTCCTCCAAACTCTTCCAAGCCACAAGACACCATTATTTTTGTTCATCTGGTACGGTTTCCTGGTATACTTTGGAGGCATCTAGCTGCTGCAGTATACCAAAGGTGTATTACCCCTGTTAAGATGTACGGGCTTAGACAATAGTTTTTACCACATAAATAATACTGTACAGTTGTCTCCACCAGTAACGAGCACAACGTCCGGTGGGTTTGGCAAAAAGTGGCACCACTGTGTTTGTTTACATAGCATCCTTCATGTGGATACTATAGCAGGAGTGAGTTTTATCCATTCATTTATTAAAACTATGAGTAAACAAATACAGTAGTGCCACTTTTCGCCAAACCCACAGGAGACCGTGCTAGTTACAGTACTAGTGGAGGCAACTGATCATTTGCTGTGCTCGTTACCAGTGAAGGCAACTGAACATCTGTTGTGCTCGTTACTAGTAGAGGCAACTGTACAACATGAATTATTCCCGGGACAGCTCAAATGGAAGATGCTCTTCCCTCTCCAATAACTTTGCATGGTGTACATTTCCAGCACCATCCCAAATATTGACTTCTGCCCCTGGTCGCTCTTACTGCCTGAGCTCAAAGGAACATGATACTCGGAGGGGGGAGCCAAGCATCTTCCACCTGGGCTGTATCACGAATTCATGTGCGCATTTGTACACTGCATGGGGGTCAATAGTTCTGTCCTGATCCATGACACACCATGAATCTTTGCTAACCTCCCATGCCAATTCTCCCTAGCGAACTGCAGATAATAGTTATTCATATTGTGCCTCAGATCAAGATAGAATTATTATCCCCAAGAGCACCAGACCAGGATAAGACCACACACATTCATATCACTCATTCGTTTACCAGAAAATTTATAACACCATTTATAAAATATTTCGTACTGGTAGAAAGAAACTACTGAACGTGCCTTATGGGGATACTTTCATAAGATCAAATTGCAAGGATACTTATTCCTCCAGTTACTACTACAAAGCAAATTACCTGTTCTTGTACTGAGGTAGCTTGTTTCGTGGCATAGGTTAGAGGATTCAATAGTCCTCCATGCAACCGTCAAAGGAGTATTCCCTCAATGAGTGTACAGTATATATATATATATATATATATATATATATATATATAAACACTAGTGTACCTTAAGATTTTGTGGCTACCATGTAGATTTGTGTTGTGTCTGTATGTGTTTAATTCACTAGCAGTATTTTATTTACCAACCTCCCCCTAGCGAGAGCGAGGTCAGAGTCTTGGTTGGAGCAGAGACAGGGGTGGTAGTACAGTTGTGCTAAATCTGAAGCAGCTGATTCCTCCAAACTATTCCAAGCAACAAGCTACCATTAGTTTTGTATATCTAGTTCTGTTTCCTGACCAACTTTGGAGGAATTAATGCACTACAATGTATCAAAGGTATACAACGGTGTCTACATAATTTGCCGGATCACAGCGGTCAGTCAGTGCCTCCTACTGGTCAGGGTTGGGGAGGGGGATGAGTTGATTGATTGATTGGTTTGAGAATTAAAGAAAACCACCCTAGGCCTGGAGGACCATGTAGTAAGCAGGATAAGGACATAGAGAGGTGTGACAACAAGCACGAAGGAAACAGAACGGGAACGGGATGAGATGGCTTCAGGTGACTCAACAAAAATCTTCTCTGCCGTCGATAACCATTATGAGATGTACTGAGTGAGAAGGCGAGTGGATCATCCATCGTTCGCCTGTTTCTTCTCCAATCACGTAGTCAGTACTGCTCACTCTCTCTAGAAAGGCAAAGGAACTATTGCTCCTGACTGTACGCATGATGTGTGTAAAATCGTGGACATAATATTAGTATATACTGTACTGTCGCGGCACATAGTCCTTGATCAGGGTCTAAGGGAAAGTCTGGTCAAGGATTATGTGCCGCGACTGTACATGGATATCTCAAACATTTTGCTGACTAAAAATGGCTTCACGTTCTCATGTGATGTTATTGCTTTGAATAATGAGTAGGTGTTTGTGGTAAATTAGAAGTTGCTGCTTAACCTACTTGTTGAAAATTTCCCAGCGAACGAACAGAGGGAAGCTGTCAAAGGTTTACATAAGGCACCCCAACGTGGATGATTAGTATTATCGTCCGCAACTGTACATGATTCTTTTGTTTGTTTGTTCAGTCACACCCAGTAGTCCTGCAACACCTTCCAATGAGATAGCCTCGAAAAATAGATACGATTTTTTTACTTTTAATTTCTGTATTTTTTTTTTTTTTTATTAAAATAACTTTATTTCTTTCTTTTTTTTTATCGTAACTGTACCTGTGTGTGCGTTGTGTAAAAATTTTATTGCGTGTGATTTGTGTACAAATATATTCGCGTGATTGCGGATTTGTTTGCCAATTTTAACGAGTTTGGTGTGCGTATGGATTAACGTGGTGTTAGTTTAGTCACTTTAGTGGGACTGCGTAAGGGCGAGTGTGTTTGTGTCTGTCTGTCTGTGTGTGTTCTGTAACTAAGTTTATGCTTAATCGCTTGTGTGTGTGTGTGTGTGTGTGTGTGTGTGTGTGTTAGGTATTGTAACCGAGTTAGCGCACGCGTGTGTGTGTGCATGCTATAACTGAATTTATGTGCATCTGCCAGTATGTGTGTGTGTGTGTGTGTGTGTGTGTGCGATGTAACTGAATTTATGCGTATTTGCATGTGTGTGTGTGTGTGTGTGTGTTTGTGTGTGTGTGTGTGTGTGTGTGTCAGTCAGCCACTATCCCAAGTCGTCCCCTTTAATAGCCAGTCTCCTTCACCTTTCCTCATCTCCTTCACCTCTGTCCTCTCACAACCTTCTCCTCCTCCTCCTCTTTCATCTACATGTTTTATGTAATCTAAAAATAATATCTACACCCACTATCTATTTTCATTTACTTCTCTCACACCTTCCCTTCCTCCTTCATCCTTCTACATCTTCCTCCACCTCTTACATTCTCTTTGACTATCAACATATTCGATCTCACCTAAAAAGAACATCTTCACCCACTAGGCTAACTTCTTCTCCATTTACTTGTCTTTCATCTTCTCCTTTTCTTGCACCATTCCCTGTCATCTCCTTCTCCACTTACGCTTTCTTTCATCCCTTTCTCTTCCTCCTCCATTGAGCTGGCTTTGTTTCAATCATCTTTAATGGTGCTATAATCGGAGCTTCAGTATCAGCAATGACAATCAATCAACTCTAAATGGGTTTGTTTATTTATTTGAACATGATTTGTATAATAATTGAAATCTCGATGGAATCCGGAATTAAATGCAACATTTCTGTACAAGTCTACAACGAAAATACATTGATCTGTTCATACGTCACAAGACCCTTGGTGCAATGTTTTTCCTTTCGTTAAGAGAGAAAATATAATATGAGGGATGACCACAAAAACAAGGAAGCACATTTTGGCGCATGTGCATAAAGATGATTGAACATGAACTTCTAAATCACTCCGAACTACGAAGGAAAAGTAAAAATCGTACGAAAGGTCGGCTTCCCATTTAATAATCCAATACAAACAACGTTGGTAGTAAAAGTGAGTATCGTGCAAAAAGTCGGCTTCCCATTTAATAATCCAATATGTAAAAACGTGCTACACAAACTCTCACACAAAGGGAGGTAGGCGAGTCACTTCATCATTCTCACCCAGGCAGGCCACGGTCATGGAGAGAAAAGGTACAGCCAGTAGCATAAAGACGTGTCGATTCCATGTATTTAACAATGCTAATATGACCAGATAAGGTTACATTCTGAACCAGTTTCTATTCTAACAACACAATATGCAGTTTACAACACGAGGAGCATGTATGTCATCCTTTCAATTAAATAATGTTACAACATCATTAGTTTAATACTTAGGCAGGTGGAAATGACACGAACTTATGCCGCCGACTGTATATAAAAATATTATATACCTTCAGACCAGCACGCATCACTCATCGGTTCTGCACTTAGTTTATCTCGTTCGATATAAAAATCACGCCTCTTGTTTATAGATGCAGGCGATGATAAGGTCGTAAATACACGCTAATATAAACGACAACCGAACTTACCTACTTAACCTCGCCCGGGCTGATCCTTATTAAATATTCCCACCAGGGAGGAAAAATCTAATTTCTTCTCACCCCGAAAGAGATCCTCCTGTCAGTGAATCTTTTAAGCTTGTTTGAATCCTGTTTGGTGATGTTCCAAGTCTGTATAAAAATAATATCCGTCAACTTATTAGGGAATACTGTATCGGTGTTCTTCTGGTAGGTGATGATAGGGCAAGGAGGGCAACGATGGTGGTGATAGTGATGGAGATGTAGGATGTTGGTGGTGGAGTTGGTGGTGGTGATAGTGGAGATATATGGTAATGAAGAGAAGTAAGGGTAAGGATGTGGTGGTGGAGTTGGTGGTGTATGAAATGAGATGATGTAGGCGTAAGAATGTAATGATGATGGTGGAGGTGGTGTTGGAGAAGGGTATGAGGAGATGTAGGGGTAAGGATGTGATGGTGGTGGTGGTGTTGGTGGTGGTGGTGGTGGTGTAGGGCATGAGAAAATGTAGGGGACTAGGTGTAATGATGTGGTGGTGGTGTTGATACTATTCTTGTGGGTGTGTGTTTTTTTTTAGAGATGATAAACAATCGTAGATGTGGCCTCTGCACAGTACTGTTTATTTGGTAAAGTGTCAATGCAGTATTGTATCTGTGAGACGTAGAATAGAAGCTGTGACTGTTGTTGGTAAATATGATCAATCAAATGTGATAGTGAAGCTGTTCATTTTCACATTTATAATTGGTATCCAGCGAGATCACTTTGAACGGATTAGTGTTGCGTTGGTGCCACATCCATGATATTGGATCATCAGCTGGAAAAAAACAAATACAGCAGTGATGACTGAGGTGGTAGTGCTGGGGTGCAGTTGGTAATGGAAAAGTGAGGTGAGAACTAAGTGGGTCATGGTAAGAGGACGACATAGCTGCCTGCTGTAGCGTTAAAATAAGGACCTGTGGCTTCCCTGTTCTCTGCATCTTGGCATCTTTACAAGGACGTGTAGAGGGAGTAGAGTTTCCCTAATGTTTTAAATATTGATGCAATGTTAATTAACTATAATATCAAGGTACGTTTCTCCATCGAAAAATACTCGTACAGCATTTTTAGATTAGGCAATATTACCTATGTTTGATTTAACAGTATTAATAGGGTACAAACTGAGTTGACCGTGAAAGACGTATTGTGAAAAACGTGGCTTCTTCAAGATGATGAGGGACCAGCAAAGGGGCTAGGATAATGGTGGATAGAGGTGAGTCAAAGCTAGGGGTGTATTGTCTGAGGTGATGTAGGCAGTACTTTAAGGGGATAGTATACTTTTTTTTTATTAGAGTGTCTTGATTACACCAAAGTATGACAGGAAACAGGGCCAGATTAACAAAGAATAATGGTGGTTTGTTGCTTGGAATAGCTTGGAGATTCAGCTACTATACAGGGTTTTATCGCCACTTCAGCCTCGACAAACATCCTTTAATTTCTTCAACTTTGTCGTCTTTGTACCTGTTTGCCCCACCATTCTCAGTATATTGGCTTGAGCCCTTAGTGTCTCAACTCTCTCCAGTAAACAAACAAGCAAACAAACTTCGGAAAGTATAATTAGATAGATGCCAGGAGAGCGGACACAGGCCACTACTACTCCATGTTGAAAGGCTCACTCACCCGAACCACATCTGTCAAAGTTATCACACAGGATTGATTCCATTGCTGTAGTATGTTATGATGTTATTGCCATTTAGTGTTGATTGATATAGAGTTAAAGGAGAACACATCGTTTTATTACTAGTTTATTAGGAATTGTAAGCGTATTTCTGACAGTGCTATCTGAGGCATATGGAGTTGTGTTGTTGGTGATGATGATGGTGGTGGGGCAAATTATAATTGTTGTTTTACTAAAAATTTAGTATTGAAAAAAATCAGGATATCATTAATGTGAAACAATAGGAAACCGTAAATCTGAAGAACGAAGACAATCGGAATAGAAAAAGTCAAGAGTTGGAGACGAATGGGTCCGTGTCAAGTGTGTCTCTTTTATGAAAGTCAACAACAACTTATCTCAGGAATTCGAATACACCACTGTGATATCAAGGATTCATAACAACTAGAAAATTTAGTACATTAAAATCCTAACACCAAACTTTATCTATAGTATAGAAATGTTATTTGGCTAATGCATGAATTGGTCAGCAGAAAAATGCCTACAGTATGTGCAGAATAAAGACACCTTGTAACCAATGCTCTGTGTACGAATTCCTGAGGCCGACTGTACAAACCTTCTTATAGTAGAGAAATTAAGCAAGATATACATAACATTGTCACTATTTCTACTCTCATCTATACATTTTGCAGTCATTGTATTTTCCATTATCAATAATATTCACCATTCACTGTATTCATAATTATACTAATCACTATTCATAATCTACTATATAACTATCCCATGAGAGAATTTCCCATTATCATCGTTATCAATATCATCCAAACTCAAATAACTTCATGGGCCATTATGCTTATTTAGCTAACGTCTTCATCTTCATCAGCTTCATGAATATCGGCATCAACAGGTAATTCAATGCATAACAAGGAAACTCTATCTCGTCCGAATATAAACACTGCCAATAGCAAGGTGTGGTAGAAAGTATCATATATTATAGTTCGACTGCAGTGAAGTTTTCTCCACCAAGTACAGTACAGGCGGCTGCAAATGTCCTGTTCGCCACATCTGTCAAGTCATGAAGTACCGGTAAGTATGGAAATATAAGCAAGCTTCTCGGGCTCGTAAACTGAAAAAAACAGAGAAGTATAGGCTTTTAATATAACCCCTGAATATCGTATTTCTGTATGGTGAATGTGTTTACTGGATTATTTATTTTTATGTTAACTTTTAAGAAGTGCTGAGTGAGGCGACACGACATTTGCCGCCGACTGTACAAGAATAAGACAACAACTTGTATTTCCCACGCCATTGTTTCCCCTTGAAGAGTTCTACATAGCCTGCCTTGATGTGGCCAGTAATTTGATGAAGGGGTTTGGCGTCCATTCGAATACTAGCACACTCCATTTTCAATTCTTCAACTGTCCCTCCTTTTCATACTGTTTCCTTCATGTTTGTTGTCCCTCCTCTCATTCTCGTTCTCCCTCTCTCGTGCTACAGAGTCTTCCAGGCCAAACAAGGTCTTCTTTCATCCACTTCGATTCAGCTACACCATAGTCTCCTTTCCCCAAGATACAGGAACGGAAAATATAGATAGCAAAGAGGACACGCCGATCACACCAATATATTTACCTGACGTCAAGACATCTTTTGGGACGGAATGTGTGATGAGGACATGTGTCAGTGCCGGGAACATCCCACACGAGGACCACTGGGGACCGCTGGGTGGGATTGGTCTGTGCGGGAAGACAATGTACAAGAAGAAGGGTGATGGAAGAATGAGATGGAAACGATGTGGGAAAAATGACAAAGGAATGTGTGGAAAAAACTATTACAAAAAAATGTGAGAAGGATTTTGAAAGAGAGAGTGTGAGTGTGAGTGTGAGAGTGAGAGTGAGAGTGAGAGTGAGTGTCTCTGAGTGTGTGTGTGTGTGTGTGTGTGTGTGTGTGTGAGTGTGTGAGTGAGTGAGTGAGTGTGTGTGTGTGAGTGAGTGAGTGAGTGAGTGTGTGTGTGAGTGTGTGTGTGAGTGAGTGTGTGTGTGAGTGTGTGTGTGTGTAAGTGAGTGAGTGAGTGAGTGTGTGTGTGTGTGTGTGTGTGTGTGTGTGTGGATAACTTACCCCCCACGGATAGTTGCTGTACAATATGCAGCAAACAGTGTCTCTTGGAATGCTTAAAGTGCCACAAGTGTAAAGGATTTATCCACGCAGACTGTTCAAACCTCCCTGCTTATTCCATAGTGAATTTCTTTACTACAAGGTGCCAGTATACTTGTGAAGATTGTACTAGGAAACAGCTGGGTGATGGCTGTGACCGGCTGTTTGCACAGGTGTACAGCATAGTAGAGAAGGAAAGGGAGGCTAAGCAAAAACTACAACCAGACCAGGAAGGGGCGGTAAGTGACGTTGTTAATATAAGTGACAGTGTTAACACAAGTGGCGTTGATGAAAATAATATCGAGTCAAACGACCACAAAACAAAGTACCCAGCTGACAAACGAAGTGACTCCCAAACTACCAAGGGAAACAGAAATAATACTTGTGACAAACAGAAAGAGAAAATATGTCCCTATTATAGAAATAATAAGTGTAAATATGGACTAAGAGGCAGAGACTGTCCAAATGCTCACCCTAGACTGTGCAATTGGTACAAGGTAAACGGCTGCAACAAAGCAGGAGGGTGTAAAAAAGGCAAGGACTGTGACTTTCTACACCCAGTGATATGCTATGGGTCAGAAAAAAAGCGGGAGTGTTTCGATAGGAGATGTAGAAAACTACATCTGCAGGGCACTCGTCGATACCCCTCAGACCATTCAACTACCGAACAGCAAACAGAGCAGTGGCCACCACTCGTTAAACAACCACCTGCTCGACAACCCACACCACCCTCTCAACCACCCAATGTATGGGCAGGGGCCCCCTCACACCAGTCGGAAAGACAACAGAATGCTACTGTAGAGTCTTTTTTATTGCAACAAATGCAACAGATGCAACAAGTTCAGCAACAAATATTGCAGACACTGAAAATAATACCATTGCAGTGGGGCATCACACACCCGCTACAAGCACACCAGCTACAAGGATACCAGCAACAACAGGCGGCACAGTCGGCAACAATCCCAACAGTCTTTGTAAAGTAATCACTCTGAACATCGCTGGCCTCATACCGTACAAATTCAGAGGCAAAATAAAATTACTGACAGAACTAGCACAAACTGAGAATGCAATTATAATATCTTTAACAGAAACCCACTTGATAGCAGAGGTTAAGGAAGCTGAAGTAAACATACCAAACTTTGTACCATATAGAACAGATAGGCCGAAGCAAAAGAAGAAAGGTGGTGTCATCACCTACGTGGATTGCTGCTATGCAGCTAGCACCAAGGTTCTCCATTCTGAATCAAACCTGTACACAGAATCCCTAGTTCTATACATTGGCGACCTCAATTGGGTTTATATCAATATATACAGGCCACCAAACTGCCCAACTAATAAATTCATTGATCAATTGACGAAAATTAGAGAATTGATAAACTCACTACCAACACCCATGCCCTCCATCGTGCTCACCGGTGACCTAAACTTTCCACTCATAGACTGGGAGTTGGAGAGGGTGTATGGAGGAGCAGGGGACATGCGAACCCAGGCAGAAGCGGTCCTGAACCTCGCTGAAGACTTCTGTCTACATCAATCTATCAACACCCCCACAAGAGGCAACAACATATTGGACATTGTCATGGTAAACAACGATGACCTTTTACATGATATTTCCGTGAACAAAACCAACCTCTCAGACCACAACATCATTATCCTGACGACTGGTTTATCTAAGAATATGAAAACTAGGATTGTCAGTACAGCACAACAGTTACCAAATTTTAACCAGCTGAACTTTCACAGCGAGTCAGTCTGCTGGGAAAATTTGAGGAGAGACCTCAGTGAAGTGGACTGGGATCTTCTCATGAAAGATCGTGACCCCGAGGCCCAATAT
>JAWQEG010007417.1:20000-23541 GCA_033782935.1 Petrolisthes cinctipes
TATGAATCTAAACCCAAATTTTACATTTAATCTCGTCTCACTGTGTCCTCCCCCACTAACCACTCCCCACCTCACTCAGGCCTTGATTACAAATGAGAGTTGGGGTGAAAAAGTGAAGGAGGAGGTGGGAGGTCAAGGGAATAAAGAGATGATGAAGACAGAGAGGAAGATGGAACGGGGCAACAATGTGATTTTGATGAGAAGTACTGTAGAGTGGAAGGTGTTAGAATCCTTATTAGGAGTCAGATAGAGATAGAGAGTGGTAGAAGGTGGTGGTTTATATAAGAACCAAGTGAGAGTAGAGCGTTAAGGGTATATATGGGCTAATAGAGCTACAGGGTTTCAAAAAAAAAAAAAAAAATGTATAGAGTGGCAACAGTGGAGGGAAGAGGTAGGTATACAGGGGTGTTGTGAGTGAACTTGGGAGGTGTAGTAGTGGTATTAAAGTGATGGAGAGGGATACACAATTATGAAAATGGGAAGGGGAGAGAATGGTGGTAGGTTATAACGAGGTGGAAAGGTAAAGTGGGTGGAGGGAAAGTAGAGGAGATGTAGTGAAGTCAGGTGGGCTTTAAAAACTATGGGTAGTTGGGTTAATGAGGCAGATGTGGTGTAGGGAGATGAACGGAGTAGACAGGGAGGTGGGGAGTGGAGGAGACAGGAAGGTTGTACGGGTAGCAAAATCGATGTTAGTAGCACGATGAAGGTGGTAGGGAAGGAAATGTTCGTATAAGAAGATACTAAAGAAATGTATATTAGTAGGAATGTGAAGCTGGTAAGAGAGGATATATTAGTGAGGAAGGTGAAAGTGGTAGGAAAAACTATGTTGGAAGGATTGTGTAGGTGGCAGGACAGGATATGTAAAGTGGGGAGAAAGAGAGCGTAGGGACACCCACCATCATAAAGATACGGTGGCAATAAGGTTGATGGTGTAGTGGGATGGTGGAACTGGCAAGGAAATGTAGGATAGTAGGATGGTGAAGGATGTAAGAAAGAATTATGTATAAGAAGAGAAAGATGATGGAATTTGTCGGGACACACACCATCATAAAGATACGGTGGCAATAAGGTTAATGGTGTAGTGGGATGGTGGAACTGGCACGTAAAATATTATATGGCAGAAGGAAGGAGTATACACAGGGGCAAGGAGGGACAACTATAACAACACGAAGGCAAAGAGAGGAGGATAAGGGATATAAAAGGGATACTGTATGGAATGTGGTGTCAAGAATACATATAGCAGTGAGAAGATGAAGGGTGAACATTATAGAGACTAGGAAGAACCATTGTAAGTCCACAGTTGCAGTGAGCGGGAAGATGGATAGGAAAATGAATTGTGTCAGTATAGTAGTGGCAAGAAAAACATATGGGAGTAGGAAGGTGCACGGTGTATATGTAGGGACAAGGAACCCACTACGATAACACGATGGCAGAGAGAGAGGGATAGGAAATGGATGGAGTCAGGTTAGTGGTGGCAAGAAAACATATGGCTGTAGGAAGGTGGAAGAGGGGGTCAAAGAAAACACTATGAGAACACGAAGGCAGAGAGGGATGAGAAAATAGATGGTGTGAGGATATTGGTGGTGGCAGTAAAATTAATCCATGTGAAGGATGTGACGCCAGAGCCAACACTTCAGCCGGCTATCAGGTGTCGAGTTAACTCCTACGATAATATTAGCTCTTTCAGACGAGTATGTAAGAGGGATATTCTCCTCTCTGGCTCTTGTGTAGTGTTAGGTACAATCACACACACGCACAAACACATATATATTCTCGACTTCCCCCTTCACTATCTCAAAATTGTGCATATCATATACATTTGAGACCTTCGATGGGCGTATAGGTGTTAAACTCATACAATAATGCACAGTAAAAGAAGCCCTATGGAATACAAGACCAAAACTATCAGGAAATAATTTGTTTTTGCCTTATACGGGAGGACAAGTGCCGCATGTTATTCACCATCTCTGAAGTTAAATTTATAATTCCTTAACAATGCAGGACCACAGTTACTTGAACTTGTGAGGGTTCATTTCAAGCTTCATAGTGTAACCTATTTATATACACTAGTAACACGTTCATATGAAGGATATAAGTTACACAGGTAAACCTCTCTCTCTCTCTCTCTCTCTCTTCTCTCCTCTCTCTCTCTCTCTCTCTCGTCTCTCTCTCTCTCTCTCTCTCTCTCTCTCTCTCTCTCTCTCTCTCTCTCTCTCTCTCTCTCGACAACCACCTTGCCGTCGGTGAGAGAGCTTGTGTGATCTGTTTGAATTTTGCTAGCTATGCTGGGGGACATTTAGTCCAGTTGGGTTACCCGTGCCAGAAAGGTAGCGTTATTAGGATCTTGACTAAGAGTTGTCAAATCTTCATGTTAATATTAAGTTTCACAACTGCTCTTCAACTGTCCTAACAAAAAAAAAACAAAAAAAAAATCTTCATCACTTTCGATATAAGTTTTTATTGTTAAGGACCTCACCAGCTACCTTATGCCGTGTGAGAAGGGAGGCTTTGGAACCTCCTAAAACAACGCCTTTTAACGCTCACAGGTTTCGAAAGGGCTGAGATTGAAGGGATCTCAGGCGTGTGGGGTACGAGTAATGGAGATGCCTCAGGACCCCCGTAGGTATTCTCTTAGATTAATAAGCCTGACCAGCTCCCTGTGACCGTTCTTAGGTGCCTAAAGGCTCGACTGCTCTTTGGTGAGAGAGCTTTCGTGCCTCGCTGGCTGCCAGGCCAGTAAAAGATCTCGGATTAAGTCGTGGACATTTAGTTTTACTATTTGCTTTAAGTTTGGCCGCGGATGGAGGATTAGTAGGGATTAGTAGGACGACGGTTACACTTCAAGCACCCCTGTCGAAAATCAGAGTCCCATTTTACTTAGGACTCTTGTGCTGCTCAGTTGGGAGCTGCGGCACGATTGGGGCCGTCCGACCCAGGGGAGACTTTAGGGTTGGTGTGCTTGGCTCATAAGGTTTCTGTTGGCCGAACGACCGAAAACCTTCTGGAAGTAGGCGGATGAGACTTATGCGAGACCAAATCACATTACCCTTTCTTTTATATTATTGGTCTGAAATTGAATTAGAGCGAGATGACTGGTCCATCAGCAAGAAAATTTACATGTACTACATGCAAGGTGTACCGCTGGTGTGAGGACTTCAGCGGGAGGAGTGCGAGCGACCTAGACTCCTCGAGTGTCTGCGACTTTTGCAAACTCGAGGAGAGGTTGATGAAGCACATCTCACTGCTCACAAAGGAGAACAACTCCCTAAAGGAGGAAGTTCTCCGAATGGACTCACAGAGGTGTGACTGCCATGTGAGAGACAAGACAGTCCAAGGAGCTTCTTCACCGGAGAGCTCCACCACGGCGGTAAAGAATAAGAAGAAGAACAAGAAGAAGAACAACAAGAAGAAGAAGAACAACAACAACAAGAACAGCAATGAAGAGGGAAAAGAGACTGCAGAAGGAAAAGATACTGCAGAAAAGTGTGATGAAAAAGAGGAGGGGAATATGGAGAAGGGAGAAAAACCCAAGAAGACAGTT
>JAWQEG010007418.1:10000-17500 GCA_033782935.1 Petrolisthes cinctipes
AAGACAAACACGGACACATAAAGTGGAATAGACCTAGCAGTTGACAGATAAAGACGGATGTAATAGAGAGATGCCTTCTTATATTTATGGACAGTGGGTTTAGTTAATTATTGTTGTAAAAATTCGTGTTTGTGTGTGTGTTTGGTTAGTTAGTTGGTTGGTTGGTTGGTTAGTTGGTTGGTTGGCTGACTGGTTGGTTGACTGGGTGGTTGACTGGTTGGTTGATTGATTGGTTGGTTGGTTGGTGGTTGGTTGGTTGAATGGTTGGTTGGTTTGTTGGTTGGTTGTTTTTATGGTTAGTTGTTTGGTTGGTTGGTTGGTTGGTTGGTTGGTTGGGTGGGTGGTTGGTTGACTGGTTGGTTGGTTGAATGACTGGTTGGGTGGTTGGTTGGTTGGATGCTTGATGCTTGATTGATTTTTTGGTTGGTTGGTTGATTGGTTGGTTGACTGTTTTTTTTTATTAGATTGTTGATTGGTTAGTGAACAAAATAATCCAAAAACATTCTTAACCATTTTGACCAGGCTTCCCATGCACCATGACTGGAAATTTTGAAGGCTAATAAGACTCATTACAATTTCTTTAGATAGAGGTCAAAGGTCAAGGTCAGGAATGAATAATTATGATTTACATTATATGATGATGATGATAATGATGATGATGATAATGATGATGGTGATAATAATGATGATGATGGTGATGATGATGGTGATGATGATAACAGAATGTGATATCACTTGGGCCTCAGAAAATTCGATATGTGATAGATAGGGATAGGAATTTCTCTCTCTCTCTCTCTCTCTCTCTCTCTCTCTCTCTCTCTCTCTCTCTCTGGTGAGACCAGTGTAGTGTACGTACGTGTGGAGTACCAAGTGTGTGTGTTTGTGTGTGTGTAGCAAGTGTGTGTGTATTTGTGTAACAAGTGTGTGTGTGTTTGTGTAGAGAGAGAGAGAGAGAGAGAGAGAGAGAGTGTGTGTGTGTGTGTGTGTGTAGCAAGAGAGAGAGAGAGAGAGAGTGTGTGTGTGTGTGTGTGTGTGAGTGTGTGTTTGTGTAGCAAGAGAGAGAGAGAGCGTGTGTGTGTGTGTGTGTGTTTGTGTAGCAAGAGAGAGAGAGAGAGAGAGAGAGAGAGAGAGAGGGTGCCAGTGGTTGTTTTTCACCACTTGGTGTTAACAGCTATCACCACCACGATAGCGACGAAAATGAGTGAGTGTTAGACCAAGCAGCGATAGTAGTAGTAGTAGTAGTAGTAGTAGTAGTAGTAGTAGTGAAAGCGAATGGTGGAGGTGATAGTAGTAGTGGTAGTAGTAGTATTAGTAGTAGTAGTAGTTGTGGTTATGATAGTAGTGATGGTTGTAAAATGGAGCGGGTGGTAGTGTTAGTAGTGGAAGCTGGAAAATGGAGCAAGTGGTAGTGATGGTAGTGGTGGTGGTGGTGGTGGTGGAAGCGAGTGGCGGTGGTGGTGGTGGCTGGGAAGTGGAGCGGGTGGTAGTAGTGGTGGTGGTAGTGGTGGTAGTGGTGCCAGCGATAGAGACAGTGGTGGTGGTGGTGGTGGTGGTGGTGGAGGGCGCTTAGGGAGGGAGGGAGGGAGGGAGATAGGGGGAAGGGGAGGTAGTGGTAGTGGTAGTGCTTGTGATAATGTTAGTAGTGATGTGGTGGTAGTAGTAGTAGTAGTAGTAATATTGATAGTGGTAGTGCCAGTAGTTGTAATGGTAGTGGTAGTGGTAGTAGTTGTAGTGATGGCAGTGGTAATAGTAGTTATGGTAATGGTGGTAGTAGTGTTAGTGATGGTAGTAGTAGTAGAATTAGTTGTGGTAGTAATGGAAGAGGTAGTGGTAGTAGTAGTAGTGGTAGTGCTGGTAGTTAATAGTAGTAGAGGTAGTGGTAATGATAGGGGTAGTAGTAGTAGTAGTAGTAGTGGTAGTGAAAGAGTTATTATTATATTATTATTATTAGTAGTAGTAGTAGTAGTAGTAGTAGTGGTAGTAGTGAAAGAGTTAGTAGTAGTAGTAGTAGTAGTAGACAGTTAAGTTTTCCGGTTATATTTGACATTTTAGTCTCTAGTTTTGTGTCACCCTGTAGTTACTCCCCCCCTCCCTCCCTCCCTACCCCCTTACCTCCCTCCCTCCATACCTCCCTTCCCTTCACCGACCTCCCTCCCTCCCTCCATCCCTTCCCTTCACCGACCTCCCTCCCTCCCTCCATCCCTTCCCTTCACCGACCTCCCTCCCTCACTCACTCACTCCCCTCCCTCCCTCTCTATCTACCTCCCTCCCCCCCCCCAACAATCTATCCCCCACCACCCCTCCTCCTTCCCAACATCGCTCACTCCCTCTCACTTGCCTCCCTTTCACTCCCTTCATCATACTCTCTCTCTCTCACTCTCTCTCTCTCTCTCTCTCTCTCTCTCTCTCTCTCTAATAACTCATTCCCTCACTTTAATTCCTTGTTGCCAAATCCCGATATATATATATATATATATATATATATATATATATATATATATATATGAACGTGCTACCTCGCTTCGTTCATCAATTATTAATATTCTAGCTCTCTTTCTCACTCTCTCACTCTCTTTCTCTCTCTTTCTCTCTCTTTCACTCTCTCTCTTTACAAATTATTCTCTATTCCTACTCCATTACCTACAGTCACTTTATTCCTACTGACTTACCTATTTACCTGCCTACCTACCTACCTATCTACCTACCTAATACATTTTATATAGAATTTGCTTGATCTTCTACTTACCTACTTACACACCTACTTACCTACCTACCTACCTACCTACCTGCTTGCTTTCCAATCTATCTATAGCTCCTCTCTCTCTCTCTCTCTCTCTCTCTCTCTCTCTCAAACAAACACACACACTCACGCACACACAGTTCTCTCTCTCTCTCTCTCAAACAAACACACACACACATACTCACGCACACACAATTTTATCTCTCTCTCTCTCTCTCTCTCTCTCTCTCTCTCTCTCTCTCTCTCTCTCCTTGCCTCTGCTTCACTCCCTCCCCCCCTCCCCCCTTCCCTCCATTTTCTTTCTCTCTTCCATTCCTTTCCTCCCTCTTTGTCTCCCTCCCCCTCCCCCTCCCCCATCCCCCTCCTCCCCTTCCCTTATCTCTTTCTGTCTCTCCATTTCTTTATTCTCTCTCTCTCTCTCTCTCTCTCTCTCTTGCTATTCCGCCCTCCCCCCCCCTCCTCTCTCTCTCTCTCTCTCTCTCTCTCTCTCTCTCTCTCTCTCTCTCTCTCACACACACACACACACACACACACACACACACTTTTTCTTTTCTCCTCCCCCCTCTCTCTTGCCTTCTAAGCTCCCTCCCCCTCCCTCCCTCTCTCTCTCTCTTCTCTTCTCTTCTCTTCTCTTCTCTTCTCTCTCTCTGTTTTTCTCCTCCATTTTTCCTTCTCTCTTCCCCTCCGTTCCTCTCTCTCTTCACCTCTTTGCTTCCTCTCCCTCCCTCTCCCTCCCTCTCTCCCTCCCTACCTAGTCTCTCTCCGTCTCCCTCTCCTCCCCCCTCTTTCTCCTAGTCTCTCTACGTCCCCCTCCCTCCCTTCCTACCTACTCCCCTACCCCCCTCCCTCCCTCCTTCCCTTCCTACCTACTCCCCCTCCTTCCCCCCCCTTCCCTCACACCCTCCCCTTTTCTTTCTCCCTCACTCCTCCCCCTCCTCCTCCTCCCTCTGATATCCACCCCACACCCCCTCCCTCCTCTCTTCCTCCCTCTCTCTCTCCCTCCCCATTCACTCCCTCCCCACACTTTCCTCTCTCCTCATCCACTCCCCCTCCCCCCATTCTCCCTCCAACCCCCCTTACTCACATCCTCCCTCTCCTCCCCTCCCTTTCTTCCTCTGTTATACTCTCTCTCTCTCTCTCTCTCTCTCTCTCTCTCTCTCTCCACTAGTCGTACCTACCTCCCTCCCTCCCTTCCCCTCACACCCCACCCCATCCCCCCTTCCCACTACTTATACCTTCCCCCTTCCCTCCCTCACACACACACACACACACATCCTCCCTCCCATGTCGCTTACGCCCTTCTCCCTCGCTGTCTCTCAATTACTCTCACCCTTATCGCCCCCCACAGTAAAGGCGTTTCCCTTCCACAGCTCAGGTTTAACGGACTTTCGTTAAAGGGAACTGGAGAATTACATAAAGTTCTATATTTATTTCTTTATCACTCGTTTATTCGACCTTCTGTAATGCGTTTATTCGTTATCAGCTGTGTATGTATGTATGTATGTATTAACGAGGTTGTGTCATCATATCATTACCTCTTGTTGTTGTTGTTGGTGGTGTTGTTGTTGTGGTGGGGAGTGGAGAGGATGTGGGGGTAAAAGTGGTAGTAGGTAGGTAGGTTGGTAGGGAGGGAGGGAGTTGGTTCGTGGTAGTGGTAGGTAGGGAGGGAGGTAGGTAGGGAGGGAGTTGGTGGGTGTGGTGGTGGGGAGGGAGGTGGTGGTGTTGGTGGTAGTGGTGGTGGGGAGGGAGGTGGTGGTGGTGGTAGTGGTGGGGAGGGAGTGGTGGTAGAGAATGTGGGGGTAGGTAGGGAGTGGTGGTGGTGGTGGTGGTGGTGTGGAGAGAGGGGGGGGGTAGTGGTAGGATTGGAGAGGGGAGAGGACTGGGAGGGGTAGTGGTGGAGGAGGAGGAGGAGAGGAAGAGAAAATGGAGGAGTATGAGTGGAGGAGGAGAGGAAGAGAAGATGGAGGAGGGAGTGGTAGTGGTGGTGGTAGATGGAGCAGGGAGTGGTAGTGGTAGTGGTGGTAGTTGTAGATAGAGGAGGGAGTGGTAGTGGTGGTAGATGGAGGTGGTAGTGGTAGAGTGGTAGATGGAGGAGGGAGTGGTGGTAGATGGAGGTGGTAGTGGTGGTAGATGGAGGTGGTAGTGGTAGTGGTAGTGGTGGTAGTAGTAATGTTAGACTACAGTTATGGTTATTGTTATTATATGAATGTATAATGATAATGATTCTATTATAAGCATTATTATTGGTATTATTATTATTATTATTATCATTATTATAATTATATTTGTTGTTGTTGATATTATTATTGTTATTATTATTATTGTTGTTATTATTATCATTATTATTATTTTTTTTTTATTTATTTTTTTTTACTATTATTATTATTATTATTATTATTATTATTATTATTATAGCTATTAGAGTTATTCATACTACAGTAATAAATCATAATAACATAATTATTACGCCTATTATCCACCACTACTACCATAATCATTCAATGTTGCCAGTACAACTACCACTACTAACACTACCATTTATTACCAACACCAAACACTACTACCAAACACAGACACACTACTACCACTACTACCACTACTACCACTACCACTATAATTATTCATTCAGTGTTGCTACCACTACTACCATTACCATACATTACCAAGACGAGACAGTATTACCAAACACAGAAGCACTACTACCATACACTACTACCACAACTACCACCACCACCACCTAACACCCAAACAGAAACACAACCACAACCACTATCACAACAACTTAACACAGTCATAGATAGTAGTACCACACACAAACACTACCACTACCACTATCACTATCATCACTATCCCCATTTAAATACCCCTAGTATCATCACTGTCCCCTGTCTGTTATCACTATCACTATCCTTCCTTATCACAACCACCACTACCTACGTACTATCACTATCACTATCAAGAGCACATGGCCATTAGAGAATAACCATAATTACCTCATCCAACTATTAACTATCATTGTTACTATTCTCATAAATGTTATCAGTAATGTTATTATATGACAAGTAGAGAAACAATAACAATACTACCGGTACTACTACTACTACTACTACTTCTACTACTATTACTACTGCTACTATTACTACTACTACTATTACGGTGTTCTTTCATTATACTGTTACTACTACTACTACTGCTACTATTACGGTGTTCTTTCATTTTTCTTGTTACTACTACTACTACTACTACTACTACGGTGTTCTTTCATTACTCTGTAATTACTATATTCTCCTTACATTACTCTTGCTCTGACTATTACTACTACTAGCCTACGACTATGACTACTACTACTACTACTTCCACCACCACTACCACTACTACCACCACCACTACCACCACTACTACTACTACGACTACTATAGTCTTTCATTACTACTACTAGCCTACGACTACTACTACTACTACTACTATTATTATTTTTATTATAAACAAATTCTCACTCATTTTCCATTCTCGATCAAGTTTGGATAAGAATTAATTACTCCATATACTTAATGTTTACTACCACAACTACCAACATTTGTAGCCTACCACAACAACCTTTATCACAACCACAACTCACAACTACTACTAAGATTATTATGTTACTATATCTACTATACCAATATTATCACTACACAACTACCAGCATCACTACCAACCACAACTACCAGACGTACAGTAAAGCTACCACTGCTACCACAACTACCAACATTACTACTACAACTAAAACAACTTCCACAAATTTATATCCCACCCCTACCACCACCACCACTACTACTACTACCACCACCACCACCACCACCACAACTAGGCTAACACACACACACACACACACACACTAGGCACACACACACACACACACACTAGACACACACACACACACACAGTCCAGCAGCATTGATCAATGACTACCACAACTACCACCATTCTTCACTACCAACACCACCACCATCACTACCACCATTCCCAACCATCTCAACTATATAAAGCATGCAGCTACCACCATCGCCTACCACAACAACCACAACACCACTATCGACTACCACTACAACCACAATTACCACTATCGACAACTACCATCACAACAACAACAACAACAACAACTACATTATCACAACCACCACCACTACCATCATCACCGCTGTCTACTACCAATACAACCACAATTACCACTATCGACAACTACCATCACAACCAACAACAACAACAACAACTACCACTATCACAACTACCACCACTACCATCATCACCGCTGTCTACTACCAATACAACCACAATTACCACTATCGATAACTACCATCACAACCAACCACAACAACTACCACTATCACAACTACCACCACTACTACCATCATCACCGCTGTCTACTACTACTACTACCACCTTCACCATAACCACAACTCCCACCACCATCAACTTTCTACCAACATCGACATTAACAGCTACTACCACCACTTTCATCATCATCATTATCATCATCTCCACAACCACTACCACCACTACCACCACCACCTACCACGATAACAACAACAACCACTGCCACACTAACAGCACCACCTACCACAACAATAACAACAACCACTACCACCACAACCACCACCAACCAACCAACCACCACTACCACTAACCCCACCTACCACCACAACCACCACCATCCAACCAACCAACCACTACTACAACCATCCCCAACCAACCAACCACACAGTCACTATCTAGCACAA
>JAWQEG010007418.1:25000-48786 GCA_033782935.1 Petrolisthes cinctipes
GCCGTGAAGCCAATGACTAAACACGATCGTCCTAAAAATAGACGAGACTTCTGCAAGGCATCATCAGCTCCCACAACACGCGCCGTGACGTCATCATTTGGTCAGCCAATCAACACGCAGGGAAACGATGACGTCAAGGCCACACACCTCTCAGCTGTCTCACCAAAACAAACCAGTCAGTGAGTGAGTGGCAGTGGGAGGTGGTGCACGCGTGATCTGGACACGCTCTCTATATCTTGAGATTTTTGCTTATTGTGCCAGTAACTCGTAAAGTTCCTTGAATCTTGTTCATCCACAATGAACTTCTCTTTCGCTGGGTGTGGGTTTTTGGGGATATATCACGTTGGGGTGGCCGCATGTCTCAAAAAATATGCACCAAATCTATTAGTCAACAAAACGTCTGGAGCCTCAGCTGGTTCCCTGGCTGCCGTGTGTTTACTCTGTGATGCTCCTCTTGGTAAGTGTATTATTACATTAATATATAGTATTGTATGCACCCTCCTTCACATGATTGAGAGGTTATTTAAGATGGAGACAACGTACAAGTATAAGAAATATTGTTCTGTACAGGAAGCCTTGATCAAATCACATGGCACACAACAACAACGAACGTTTGATGGTTGCCAAGAAGGGATTTTGTGACATGCAGCTTTGTACGACTTTCATTGTCTATACTAATGCTGTTTTCTGCTCTTGATGTAATTGTTTGCCAACATGTTCTATAGGTTATTAAGGATCAATATATGATACGTTATTTCCACTCATGTTTGTCTAGTCATTCAAATATTGCAGTAGTTTATGCATCAAACGTCTCTCTTGGTGAGTTGGCATGAGAGAGCTGCAGACTGGTTGGCGTATTAGGATCCTTTTACGTCACCTTATGATGAAGTTATTGCTATTGACAAAACCAATTTATGCAGAATAGTTGGTATAACAAACGACTTGAAGATTGTAGAGTCCTGGATGTATTCACGGCTGTGCATTTTATCTTTTCATATATTTTCCTGGGTTCTTGAGATGCGTATCGGTCGCGCTTATAAAAATCAGACCTTAATAATATCATATACAACCAATATTTGCCCAGACGTGGATGTCGACCCTGATTGAAAACGTTAATTTAAGGGTTTTATCTCTGTAGAGTATCGTAGTTGTTTATACATTTTCCACAACCATGTCCCAGCAGCTCCTACCCAACACAGAACTCTATGTGGTATATTTCCAGGGTAAGTGTTCTTTTTTTTATAGTTTACTGTACATACATGCTGTGTGTGTGTGTGTGTTACCACGTTCTACACCTGTTCTCTATACTGTAATTCCACCTGCCTCGTTTGTTTTGACCCTTAGTATAATATTTGAATTGGTTTAGCATTTTGAACTTTGTTGGCAAACGATATGAGTGTTTGATCGTCTTATTGATGCTGATTTAATCAAATTCATTGTGTCGATGCTGAAGGAGATATGTCTGTTATATGATTTTGTTTTGATCATTCAGCAAAACCTCATAAAAGTTTGCCATCAGATGAAAAATATGTATCGATATGTATGTTTTGGGAGTTCCGTGAGATAATGAAGGAACGGTCAGTCCAGATGTAGTCTAAAAACAGGCCGCATGAATAAAAGCCTAGCTTTTGTATGGGATTGGTAATGGTAGGTCAAGTTTGGGTATTTCAGATTCACCAGTAGATTAGGAGATTACGCAAACAGTTTCGATGTACGATAGCCTACTGTTCGTCACGGTATGATGAGATTACATTTTGGAGCCTCCTAAAATGAGCTATTGAACTATGGTACTAATGTTCCCTCGATTCTTGAGTAATGTAAATTAAGCTATAATTTTACAAAGGAAAATATTTAGACATTATAATTATCATTAACTCTTGTTGATATTTATTTATGGATACGTATTATACAAGTGTTTCCTTTCGCAATTAACCCACACTATTGATGAGAAATAGGCCTACTTTCAGCTTTTGTGTTTCGTCATCCCGTGGATCACTTGTCCAGCTTCTGTATAGTATTTAGGATTTACCTACTCGAACTGCTAACAGCAGGAACAGGTGGAGGTTTGGTTACACGAGACCTCAACTTTATCACTAACAATAATTATTTGAGTACTTTCATTAAATTGTGTACTATACTGATGACAATTAACGGTCTTGAATGTAGCCTAATCACAGGCGTAAAGAAGAAGGCACAGTTTTAATACTTTTGGTTGTGATTGGTTCACCATGAATTGGACAATAGAGAAAAAGAATAAGGAGTGTAATTTTCCGATCAATATACAACCTCAATGGACAATCAAGAGGGGGGGGGGAATTAATGACCTTGTCTGTCTTTTTATTGACCCAGAGTTACAATAGATAAATCAGATTACTGCAGTGAGTATAGTTTAACTTGAAGTTTTTAATTAGTTTCAGTTGTAAACCCAGTGTTACTCTCCCATTTCATCGTGTCATCAATAGTGACCCATTTTATATACTGGTAATACGTTAAAACAGAATAATACATATGTATATAGTTTACAAGGCCTATAATTGTCTGGCTGTACATACCTATGGCTTGTAAAAATTAATGTAACCTACAGTTTCTGATATGATGAAACCTACATTTGCTTGTAATGTTATGGCCCAGCTGGACTGTATGCAGGGTATTTGTCACGTTCGGGGTATTATGTATGAAACCGTCATTAATTCTGTAAATGGTGGTCGTATGTGGATTCGTTCATTTTTATACCCGACGTGCCTTGTGCCCCACTTATTATATATAGAATATAGATGATCCTGCGCAAACAGCATAGCAGCAAGGTCAGCGACAGAGACGCAGTTAGGCTGTACAAGTTTACACAAACTAGACACCAAAACATATTGCGTACTTCTTAGGCATGTGATTAGTCATAGTCTGAATGAAGCATGTTGTTGTACTTACCCACTTAAATAAACGTTGTATATGTTCACTTGTGATACATGGACATGCCTGTATTTATGATATAATAACTGGGAAGTTATTTTATAGTCTATAATTTCTATTGAGAATAATTAAGAACACCTGTGTAAGCTGAAAACGAAATAGTTATGAACCTCAGTTTTAATTGGAATATAACATGATCATTTTCCATCAAAAGTGGTGAAGAGACTACTGAACCCAACATCTTGGTTTCTTTCTTATTAAAAACTCATTTGGTGTCATGGAGTTTACACAGGCACGTCACACAAAGAGGTTGGTTGAGCTCATCACCCCAAAGCTGAGATAACAAACATCCCTATGACATCATTTGACACCAAAGTGAAGAAGGCTTCCAGCTGGAGTGATTAGAGGGGTAATACACACCCTCTTTGTCCCGAGCTAAATAACCAACCAACGAACCACTTCATTGCGCAGTTGATATGACATGAGTGTGCTTGTGTACGCATTCCTTAACCCTTGGCGGTGTGTGTGTGTGGCTGCACTTGTTAAAATTAAGATGGTCCTGCGCATGTAGCAGCAAGGTCAACAACCATAATTATCAGAGACGCAGTTATGTTTATGGTAGTATACGGTATCGGAGTACAGTATTGATTCTTTACATTAAGATAGTATTCACCTTTCATCTAGCTTCCTTTCACAATGTAACGTTAATCATATCAGTATCGAAACATTATATTAATTTGTCGTACACCTTTTCATCTTGCTTTCTTTCCATAATTGTAAGAAAGATATATGTCCTTGTCAATGAAGGACTTAATACCGGCAGTAATGACGATTTGCTGATATGTAGTTTTGTTGTTTACCTTTGAAATACCAACAAGATCCCAACGGGTTAGTAAACATCACGCCACCGTCAGGACTCGATGTGATTGGCTGAGAGTATGGGCAGGTCTGGCTTGTAGTAGGCCATCTATTGGCTGGGTGGGGGGAGGACAGAGGGAGTATTTGTAGGTGTGCTTTTGTGGCCTCCAGTGTGTTGAATGATGTCCAGTTTTCTCTCTCTCTCTCTCATTAATAGACAGTGGTATATGATCTCTCTCTCATGGATAGAACTGTTATGGGTGTGTGTATGTGTATATATTAGATAATCATTCGAAAGTTGTATAGCCCTTTTTTTTTTTTTTATACATTGTGAGAGGCACAAGTAACCTTATCTATCCCCCAGATTATCCAAACTATCCCTGGGGAGTTATTAGTTGGGCTTGGAGTTGACCCCAAGTGTTGGTTGGGAAGCGCCTCAAGTGTACCCAGAAAATTGGATCAACCCCAAACACACTATCCACTTTTGTAGGCATGACGTTGTTTGCTTCTCCTCGGTTCCTACTAGGCTATTGGGGCTATAAAAAAAATATATACAAAAAACAAACCAGCCAACTAGAAAAAAAAAAAACTCGTACGAAAACAAAGAAGCACACGTAAACTAAAGCATAACCCTTCACTTACTTATTTATTTTGTTCATAATTTTTTGTGTTGATAAATTTGCGAATGGCTTAGATAGGATTAGTTAGATATTTGCGACCTACTGTGGAAACCTGATCGAAAAGAATCAGGATGTATGTATGTTAGGGGAGATTCTCAAGATGGTAATAAATTTTAGGGCTACTATAATTCCTCCTACAATGGGGGGATCTGTTTCTTGGAATAGTTTGGAGGAATCAAAGACCTAATTCACCAACATGAGAATCATCCCTTAAGGAGGTAATTCACTTTTAGAGGTATAAGTAGCATTCCATAATTATATAGAAAGGATTATAATAGTATGTATGGTTTCGTGTTGACCCAATCATGCATGAATCTTTGCCTCACCACACAGTTCCAAGTCGTATTATATTAAGGGGATAGGTTAGTACAGTGTTGGTAAATATGATGCCACTGATTCCTCTTAAATTATTCCAAGCAACAGGCCACCATTGTTTTTGTTATTCTAGCACAGTTTCCTGACTTACTTTGGAGGGAATCAATGCTCTTTACTGTACCAAAGTATACTATGTAGTTCCTCGTGAGTCATATTTAGCTTAACTTTCTGTCTCGTGTTGTTGTAAGTACATGTATGATACGTTGTTTGTTTTGATCCACCACGTGTGTCATCATGTGTGCCTGTCTGTCTGTTTGTGTGTGTTGCCTCGTGACTGGGTTGGGCCATATTTGGTTGCCTAGCTTGCTTCTTCTACCGTCTGATAGTCATAGTCTGGTTAAGAGACAAGAATGTACAAAATCAAGGAGTGGTAAATTAAGAGGAGAAGGTGGACAGACAGACAGACAGTTGTGGGATTGGGGAGAGAGTGACAAGAAATATCGAGTGGCTGGCTGGCTGTAAAAAAAAAAAGTTGTTTCTGTTTCTTGTTTACTACACCTTATTAAAGACGCCACGAATTTTTAGTAATACGTAGCAGTACATACAAGACAGTAAACACAGACCATGAAAAAAAAAAAAGACAAGGGAGGAATAGGGCAAATGATTGAATGAACTGTTACTCTTTCTCTCCATAACAGGAATAATTATGATGTTTGTGTTTTCTATCACGGGTTTCATCTCATTACCCTGAAAAGTGTTAATTAATGTATGAATTATTTTATAGCTGAAGTATATATAACTCTTAATTAACACAGGGGTCTGCATTTCTGCTTTCTATGGTGCCTATAATCTATAAACAAATACTTGGCTACTGAATATTTCCATTAAGGGGGTAATATACTTTTGTTACATTGAAGCGCCTTATTAATTCCTCCAGATTTACCAAATGAACAAAACTAATGGTGTTCTGTTGTTTAGAATAGCTTGGAGGAATCATTTGCTCCAGATATACCAGATGAACAAAAATAATGGTGTTCTGTTGTTTGGAATAGCTTGGAGGAATCATTTGCTCCAGATTTATCAACACTGTACTTCCCCCTTAAGTAGTACCTACACCCCTTCCTTCCCCTTGAGACAAGAGACATCAGGCCACCACCAGAACGACCTGTGATTGGCCGAAGCATATGGACTGACCTTTTACTATAAGTCCTCTATTGGCTGAGTGGGTCACAGGAGTGTTTGTGTATGGGATGAGAGTGAGGTCATTTAATCCTCTCTCTCTCTCTCTGAAAATTTCCTTGCTGTTGTTTGAATGAATGTATGTAACTTAGCATGCTCTTTCATTCTTGACTCATACCAGGAATATTTTTTTTATATCTGATTCAGGTTCTGATTCATTGCTACAAGCACTTAATCATACTTATTTATTTTCTAACTTTATCAGACCCTGGATACATCAACTTTTGTTATGTCTCGTTCTGGTACCATACCCTGTGCTGTCTCCTAGTCAGATTACATAATAATAGTAATTTATCTACCACGCTGTCTGTATCTTACTGTGCTGTATCTTATCTATGTAAAAAGGGATGTTTACGCCAGACATCAATCATTCCTCACCTGCCTGCTTAATTACTGTAACACGTATCGGTTTACTTCAGGTCCAGTATACACAAAACATCTTAATTAGAGTTTGGACTTGTTCATAATTATGTTTGCAATACTGACCTAACCATTGTGTTTTAGGATCATTTCGAAGCAGTGAATGGCTTTGCTATTCCATTAGTATGAGTTGTTATTATGATCTCGAAGCAGTGCCCTTTTCTAGTTCTTTCCATGAATATACATTTACGAACAAAATTGTTTTAAGTTAAGAGCGAACTTTGCTTTTGTGAACACGGGCCCAGTAACCTATATAAGCACAGTTTGGGGGGAGATTCACTGTCTCTTGTTGAAGTTTCGATTTAAGGTCAAGTGTAAGTGTATATTTGCTTTGTGGTTTGATGACAAGGGGACGGACAACACACTAGAGAAGGATGAAGGTGGAGGATGGAGGAGGAGTGTTGAAAGGGATGGAAGCTTCGAGTGGAGTTTGGTGGACCACTTAACTTGTGGAGTGGATGTCAGGCTGGGGGAGAAAAGGAGTGGAGTGAATGTATGTTAAAGAATGGAGTAGAAGGCTGAGTTCGAATGCAGGGTATGTGTGGTGCCTCCTGTCGTTCGTGTGGTCAAAGATTAATAAGTATCACGAGTGGTGGGAGTGACGTGTTTCATTAATTCATTCATTCATGTGATATATCCTGGTTGGTTGGTTGTTTGTCATATTAATATTCTGTTTGGTTAAGCCAGCCTCTGTCGTCAATTTTATTCAAGTCTGTAACGTATAGCCGCTGAGATTATAGTTATTATTATCGTAACCTTTCTTCACACACACACACACACACACACACACGGCAAAGGAAGGGGTGAGATACCATGTGAGTGAGTGCATCCGACCTCCCAAGAAGTTGAGTCAGGAAGGCAGGCAAGCAAGGGGTGTTGGCGGACACACACACAAACACAGGCCGCTAGGGAATCATGCCACCCCTCCTCCCTACCTCCCTCACTCCTTCCTATACTTCACGGAACACAAGGTCACCGTGTTGCCACCTTCAGAAAATAATAACAATAGTAATAATAATAACAACAACAAATAAAAACATCATTCAGCTTATCACCTCTTGTGTTTCATATGAGGTGACAAGAAGTTCGAGTGGCTATATAGCTGCCTGTAAAAAAAAAAGAGCAGAGTTCCTGTTTCTTGTTCACTACACCTTAAAAACTCCTCGAACTTTTAATGATACATAGCAGTACAAGACAGGATTCATTTTTCAACACTCGAGACCGCGGTGTAGTTTCAATGTCGTCTTTTCAACTTCTTTTGTACTTTTTTGTCGTTGCTTTCTTTCCTTCACACTTAATTTTCATTTCCCACTATTATACCGTCTTCTCTCTCCTTTATCTTCATTCTTATATAAGGGTAGACCATGGCAACTTGGGTCAGGGTTGTATTGTTGACCCCTCACCTCTGTCCTCACCCTATCTCTGTTATCTCTCCAACCACCAACCAGCCCTCCTCTCTTGCTCATTCCTGGGACTTGGGTAAAAACACTGAAATTGTGACGTATTGTTTTTGCTTCTTAAGAATTCCGTCGATCATTCATTGCAGTCAGAAATACTGTATAACTGTATGTGTGTGTATAATCTTATAAGTATAATTGCATGAGTATTGTGTAGTGTTAGAAATATGACTGCATGTGTGTGTGTGTGTTGTGTTGTCTTCAGTTGTTGACACTCTTACTTTGTATAATGTTATCGGATACGGGCTGATAATTTCACACCTTATCTAGCTTGGTCGGTATGCACAAGTGGGTATGTGTATGTGTAGGTACTCGACCCTATACCAATGCTCTTGTATGGGAACCACTTGTCTACCATCACAACAACACTGTATGTACTGCATTGTGGAGAACTTGGCTAGTAACACATGTAGTGGTTTGACCTACTAACTCAAGACGAAACATTGGCAGCCAAGATTAATTTTTCAACACTCGAGACCCCGGTAGTTTCGATATGGTCTGTTCAACTTCTTTTGTACCATACTTTTTTCTCGTTACTTTCTTTCACACTTTATTTTCTTTTTCCATGGGTTCGGTCGCTCCTCTAGTCAGTCATATATACAGGTGGAAAAGAAGTTAGTAGGCCTATTATAGTTTTAGCTTTTGGTACCAGTTCACGTGCAATGAAAGAGTATAAATAAATATAGACTTTCAACACGAAAAGCTTTTAACACAAGTTGTATCACAAGCACGTCACCTCTTCTGTAGTACCCGTTTTGGAACCAGTACATGTTTCATTTGGCTTACCACCGTACAACATGAATGAATGTTTAGTGGAACCCTGCTTACCATCAACCATTCAGCCACACGCTAACTGCTCCGTGTGTGTAAGCTGATCTAGGCTACAGTCAGTCAGTCATCCGTCATTCAGTCATCGATCCATCCATTGTTCATTAATTAATATGTTGTAGTGAACCTAACACACACACACACATGCAGCTCTGATGATATCGTCGCTATTAAAGGGAATGGAGTGAAAGAAATTTGAGTGAAATAAAAACAAAACAATTGTGTATGTATCAGTTATTCATTAATGGGATATATAGTACAAGTGTTGGTAAATCTGGAGTAACTGATTCCACTAAAGTATGCCAGGAAACAACAGAACCAGATGAACAAAAATAATGATGTCCCCGTTGTTGTTGTTGTTGTTGTTTGGAATAGTGTGGAGGAACAAGTTGCTTCAAAGATGATTACAACACTATTCTCTCAATGTACCGTAGTAAAGTGTTTGTAAATATAGAGTAGTCTTAACTTATAGCATCAGGCCACCATTATTTTTGTTAAGCTGGCCCTTTTTCCTGGCATATTTTAGAGTTTAAGGGGGTAATTCACTTTTATTACATTAGAGTGCCTTGATTCCTCCAAAGTATGCCAGGAAACAGGACCAAATCAACAAAATTAATGGTGTTTCTGTTACTTGGAATACCCCCCCAAGCCTGTCCCCTACTCCCGCAACCCCCCCCCCCCCTCCCCCAAGCCTGTCCCCCTACTCCCGCAACCCCCCCCTCCCCCAAGCCTGTCCCCCTATTCCCGTACCCCCTTAAATATGTCACGTGTCATTAAGGAAATCCACTAAGCCAGGTAACGTGTCAGTTATAATATTACGTAACTCTGTATCCTATTTATAATCGTGCCAAAGTCGGAGTTAAATTATCCTACAGATTAGAAAGTAAATTCAGCAAATCATGAGTCGACGTGATACATAAATAAATACACTTTTTTTCTCTATTTAGTCTTACTCTGCATTAATTTTTCCTTGTGCTCAATTTCATCTTTCTTTTTTTCCTCACCTCTTTCTTATTTTCTCAACTTTCTCCGTTTTCGATCCTCAGTTCATTATTGTCAAAAAATTTCGGTTCTCATCCTCCATCTGGTAATTTTCGTCTGACCTACCTTCCTCGGCCATTTCATCCACATTTTATTCTACATCCCCTTATACTTCCTTTCTTCCTGTGTGACGTGTGTGTGTAATAAAGATACCTCTTCTTCCTCTCCTCCCTCTTCCGCCTTTCCTTCCTTCCTTCCTCTTTATAGTCACTAGTACCTCTTCCCCTATCCTCTACATCTTCCTTCTTTCATCTAGTGCCTCTTCCTCCATCCCCTTCTTCTTCCGCCTTTCCTTTCCTTCCTTCCTCGAGTGCCTCTTCCTCCATCCCCTCCCTCTTCTCTTTCTTCATGTGTGTGGTGTGTCAAGCCATATAGGTGTCACGTGTTATGGTTGACCTGAGTTACTGGTTACATGCACGTGTCGCCTCGATGTGCGCTGTGTAATTTTATGTGTACAGTACTGTATAATATTTTATACTCGGGCTCTATGCTATAAAATAATTATATATGCGTATGTTTTGGGTTCGTGCATGTGCTTACAAAGTTGATAATGGGGTGTGTTCAGTCACGTGTATCAGAGTACGAATAAGTATCCTTGTGTGTGTGTGTGTGGTTTGCTTTGTGTAGAGAGGTCCGTGTAGGCTATGTGTGCACCCTTGAGAATGTAATGGTAGTAGGAGGGAGATGTTAGAAGCCACACTATAGTTCCTGGCTACACACACACACACACACACACATGTTCTGACGCCAACCTATATTAGTCTTCCGTGTGCTGGTTCTTCTTGGTGTTTTAACTCCTTTTCCGCTTTGGTGACGCACTGGAAGAAGTAATAAAACAATGTTGTTATATAACCCTGAGAACAGCAACACATTTTACAACTGCTTTCCACAACACTTGCAGGTTATAATATATCATGATGTGTTTGTTGTCTTAGGTTTGGTTGACGTTATTTGTTATTCATATGTTGTGGTTTGATTGGGTTGTCATTAGTGGTTCGTATTTACTTAAACTTCAGATATGCACTTTCAAATTAATAATATTTCTGGATCATTATTTATGGCGACACATTTCTTATGAGGTTATATTCGAGTTCATGCATGTTTTTGGTAATCACAACCTTAATCTTCTTGGTGTACGTATGTGCGATTCCGCTATCGGGGTCAGCATTACGGGTCAAGAAAGTGAATTAATGGAAGGAGAATCGATTTTCGGCGCGCACTGAGGCTTTAAAAAGAGCGCGCGGGGAGGATCAGCTGTTACACCGGTGCCACACGTCGATCACAACAATGCCTTCATTTTATCTCACCCGCGTTGTTTGGGACTTTGCGTGTAATTTATATATCTCAATATCGACGTAAAGGTATGATAATGTGATGTAGTAAACGTGAATGAAAGGAAACATTGCTGTGAAAGTTTGGTTGTTGAGCACTTGACAACTTCCATGATGGCGTCCGTCATAGATGCCAGACGCAAGGTGGTCGGGAACGTATGCCAGACGTAGGGTTAAAATGCGACTGTTTTTACATTATACCAGTATCTTTAGACGTTTTTCGCCATGCCATATCTGTATTGTAGATATATTTTACAGTATCAGCTCCATGGTAGGTAGATTATTGCAGTAAATGATTGACTAAAGTGGAAATGTTTTTGTGCGGACTTGGCAATAGTGTAGAGAGTTGTAAACAAGACTGGCATGAGTGACGCGGGTGGGAGGGGATGAAGGTATGGAGGGGAGGGAGTATTGAGGAGCACAGAGAGACCCAGTAGTTGTTGTTGTTGCATCAGTATCAAAGAGAAAGAGAGAAGAAGAATAAGAAAGAATGACTTGTTGTTGTAGCCTACTTTTGTATATTATGTTATCATGGAATATTATAAACAGATATACATACATACTTTATAAGCAATGTGTCACTGTATAATAAATAAACCTTCCCTTTTCTCTCTTTCTCTCTCACACACATACACGTACTGGCTGGCATATTTGTATTCGAACCCGCGCCCATCAAGAAGTATTCAGCGGACCTTCTGTTACATAACCCAACACCCCAGCCGGTCTCTCCCTTGCCCTCTTCACCTCCTCCTTCATTCCCTCCCTCCCTTACACCCACCCTCTGCTCTGTGTCCGTCCATCTCCCTCCCTTCCCTTCCCTTCCCCCATGGACCTCGCTATCACGTTTCACTTCCCTTGCTGCCTGACTACCTACCTACTCCTCCCTCACTGCCTCATTATTTATTACTCCCCAGCTTTTTTTTTTTCTGTTTTATCACGTGCTCTTCCGATAGTAACCTTGGCCGCTATCCGAAAGTAATCATTTGCTACCTGATTCATGGAGTTCTCTACTGTGTATGGGGAAGCTTTATTTTCTTATGTTATTTGGTGTTATTGGAGCCATTCTTTGCCACCCTGAGTTTATTTCCATGTTGAATTATTGTTATTATTATTAGTAGTAGTAGTACGTAGTAGTAATAGTAGTAGTAGTAGTAGTAGTATGATTTATTATTATTTTTGCATGGATTTAGTAGGGTAGTGCATAGATTTGTCGTCGTACACGTGTTCTTTCTGGCCATCTTGTACCAGCTGAACCTTGAGACGAGTCGATAATTTGTGGGAAAAAAAAGTCTTGTCCATTCTAGCTACTCCCAACCCACAAATATTTTACATCACCATCGAACATTCTCCTCACACCACCAGCAGCAACCTTTTATGTAATATTTTTTTGTTCCTCACTGTAATTACTCTCCCTTAAATGTTTCTTCTCTCTTCCTCGACCGACCACATCTCTCAGCAACAACACAGAAGCCACCCCAGCCCCAACCCTACCCTACCCACCACTCCTTATTGTCTCCCTTTACGTTCTCTTACCACATTCGTACCCCGTCTACCCTCTCCACTCCCCTCCAGTCACCCTACCCTCCACATCACTCCCCTCCTCTTCCCCCCTCTCCCTCCTCCTTTACTACCCTGCCATACCCACCCCTCTGTCGCTTACTGCCTGCCTGCCTGCCTGCCAACTTGCTACCTCCACCCTCCCTACCACACATGATGACCTTGTTACCTCCCTACCTTAGCTTCTCTATACTCTCCCTTCCTCTCATTTACCTCAACTGGCTACCCTTCCAATCCTCCACACTCCTGTCGCATAATCCCTCTGTAAACACTCTTCTTACTGCATCTCCCTATCCACACCTCTTTACTCTCTAACACTATGCTACCACACTTTATAACACCATACTACCACACTTTATAACACCATACTACCACACTTTATTCTTACCCTATGCTACCACACTTTATAACACCATACTACCACACTATAACACCATACTACCACACTCTATAACACCATACTACCACACTATAACACCATACTACCACACTTTATAACACCATACTACCACACTTTATAACACCATACTACCACACTTTATAACACCATACTACCACACTTTATAACACCATACTACCACACTTTACTCTATAACACCATACTACCACACTTTATAACACCATACTACCACACTTTACTCTATAACACCATACTACCACACTTTATAACACCATACTACCACACTTTACTCTATAACACCATACTACCACACTTTATAACACCATACTACCACACTTTATAACACCATACTACCACACTTTATAACACCATACTACCACACTTTACACTATAACACCATACTACCACACTAACACCATACTACCACACTTTATAACACCATACTACCACACTTTACTCTATAACACCATACTACCACACTTTATAACACCATACTATAAACCACACTTTACACTATAACACCATACAACCACACTTTACCAACCAACCAACCTATTGTCATGCTATCTACCCATACTGATACCCTTCCTACCCATTGTAACTACTACTAACATACCCTTACACAACACTATCACTACTAACTGCCATCTCCTCCCACCATAGCATGTGACCTTGAATCAGTGTGGTCTTACTGCCTCGCCACCCTTCCTTTTATATATATATATATATATATATATATATATATTGGAGTTCTGGTTCTATCTCATATCTGTAATCAAGAGGCATTTCCTGTCACATACCCTTCCCCTCATATTGTATATACAGTACTTTCTTTATTCTATTTTCTTAATACTTTTTTTCATCACATTGTCTCCTGTGGCTTTTGTGCGATCGAAATTATTAATATATTATATCTAGTATTTAAAATGAGCCCTTCGCCAAAAACTTTCGCTTCTCATTTGACTGGAGGGTGTTACGTCATTGTTACGTCACCGCCTGAAAGCCAATAAACGCGTGTATGTCTGAACGCTGACCAATCACAGAGCAGCACTGTGGTTTATCTGTTTATGCTCTCTCTGGGTTATATAACTTTTGATTTTGTCATTATTATTATTATTCCTACATATTTCTACATTTCTACATTATTATTATTATTATTATTCTCTGTAGTTTTTATTATTCCTACATATTTCTACATTTCTACATTATTAATATTATTATTCTATTATTATTATTATTATTATTCTATTATTATTGTTATTATTATTATTATTATTATTCTATTATTATTATTATTATTATATTATTATTATTATTATTATTATTATTATAGCTGTAGTTGTTATTATTCCTTCATATTTCTACATTTTCTTTCCATGGTGTACAAAGGTTCAATCCCATTTAATGAAGTAAGTTTTTATCATCTACTCCTCTCTTCCATCCTTTATCTTCTTTATCCAACTCTCATTTATTATTATTATTATTATTATTATTATTATTATTATTACATCACTGTAACATTAAACCAGAATGAGTTTGATGACAATGTGTAAAGCCTTGATGAGAAAACTACTATAGTAATGAAATCTGTATTATTTGTTACTGATTGACAAACTCTCTCTCTCTCTCTCTCTGTTTTATTCATTTCCCTCCCTGTTTTTCCTATACTTTCCTCTCTCTCTCTCTCTGTTTTATTCATTTCCCTCCCTGTTTTTCTTATACTTTCCTCTCTCTCTCTCTCTCTCTCTCTCTCTCTCTCTCTCTCTCTCTCTCTCTCTCTCTCTCTCTCTGTTTTATCCCTTCCCTCCTGATTTTTTCCCTCAACTTTCCCTCTCCCTCTCTCTTTCCCTCCCTTCCTCCGTTTTTCTCTCTTCCTCCATCTTGTTTTTTCGGACCCAACATTTTTTTTATATAACTTTTTCTTGACTATTGTTCCTCCCTTCCCCGGTGTCTGTCTGTCTGTCTGTATGTATGTCTATTTATAACTATCTTTTTGTTTAGCCTGTATATGTATTTTTTGTATTGTATTCTTCTGTCTGTTATGTTTCTATGTAGTATGCACTGTATATGTTAATCTATCTTCCTGCCTGTTATTATCTTCCTACGGTGTATTTATTTATGTATGTATGTATGTCTATATTATATTCTTGGTCTGTTTTGTCTATCTGTCTGTCTTTCATTTTTATGTTCTGTCACTACACACTTTTGTCACTCCCCTCCCCTCCTTCCAAATATATATATATATATATATATATATATATATATATATATACTGTATAATTATATTTTATACACGTCCCTCATTATTTCTCTCACGTGTACGTTTATACTTCTGTGTGTGTGTACCTTTTCCTCTCTTCATGTGTACAGTTTCCTCCCTTTCCTTTCCTCACGTGTACCATTTTCTCCCTTACATTTCCTCCCTATATGTGCACTAACTAACTTCCTTCATCCCTTATTTTTTTCTCCCTTCTCTTTCTTCCCTTATTTTTCCTCCCTTCTCTTTCCTCCCTTTCGTATTATTATATTCTTACCTTCTTCCTGTTACATGTACCCTCTCCCTTACTCTCCCTCATAATTATGTACCCTTGACCTCACTCCTCTCTCTCTCTCTCCCTTCGTGTGTACCCTAGTCTTTCACACCCTCCTTCCCCTCCCTTCATACTGAGTGCCTTACCTTATCTCCCCCTCCCTTCCTTATCTCCTCTCTCTCCCCTCCCTCCCTTCCTTATTTCTCTCCTCTCCCTCCCCTCCTCTCTCTCCCCTCCCACCCTTCGTTCTCTTCTCTCCTCTAACTCCTCCCTCCCTCCCTCCCTCCCTCCCTCCCAAGTATCTACTATAATTCCACTGTTGTTTTACATTGCTTTTCTCCCTTCCCTCTCCCTCAATCACATAACCCCTTCCTCCCCCCCTCCCTCTCCCTCAATCACATAACCCCTTCCTCCCCCCCTCCCTCTCCCTCAATCACATAACCCCTTCCTCCCCCCTCCCCCTCTCCCTCAATCACATAACCCCCTCTTTCTCTCCCCCCTCCCTCAATCACATAACCCCTTCCTCCCCCTCTCCCTCTCCCTCAATCACATAACCCCCTCTTTCTCCCCCCCCCCCATATTATTATGGTATTATTCCACAGGCACACTTTCCCATTTATTCCCATACCCCATTCCTCCCCATTATCATCTCCCCCCAGCAGTCCCCTCTTCCCTCCCACATACAGACCCCCCACCCCACCCCCCTCACAGTCCCTCCAACACCCCACCCACCCATTCCCCTTCCCCCAACATCCCACCCATTCCCCTCCTCCAACACCCCGCCCACCCCTACCCCTACTCCCACAACACCCCACCCCTCCCCCAACACATACCCATTCCCCTCCCCACAACACAACACCCACCCAGTCCCCTCCCCCACAACACCCCACCCCACCCCCAAAACGTACCCATTCCCCTCCCCACAACACCCCACCCAGTCCCCTCCTCCCACAACACCCCCCCAATCACCCACCCATTCCTCACCCCCCCACCCACCCATTCCTCACCCCCCCACCCACCCATACTGTACCTCTATACCTAATCAATATGACAAGCCAGAAGGAAGGAAGGATATGAACGAACACAAATCTCTCTACTCCATTTTCACTGACTCCCTGTTGGTGGTGGTGGTGGTGGGGGGGGAGGGGGTGTTTCTGGGGTGACTGTCCCGTTTTCACCCCCTCACCAGCCTCTCTCCTCTCTCTATCTATCTCTCTTTCTCTCTATATATATCTATCTATCTATCTATCTCTCTATATATATCTATCTATCTATCTATCTCTCTATCTCTATATCTATCAATCTCTCTATATCTATCAATCTCTCTCTCTCTCTCTCTCTCTCTCTCTCTCTCTCTCTCTCTCTCTCTCTCTCTTGCACAGCGGGTAATTGGCGATGAAAGGCTGGTAATTATGTCGTCCTGTTGCTGTTCTGATAATGTGAGTGATAATTAGTGCCTCGACTCTCATTACGTAGGCAAGGCAAGAGAGAGTGTGTTGTTGAATTGTGTACCAAGCCTATACCGTGAAAATATTAATGTTTATGATGATTATTATTATTATTATTTTTTTTTAATGTATTATAGTATGTTGTTTTATTGTTGGTGGTGGTGACTTGTAATACATCAGTTATTTTATTTTTTTCATTTTATGTAGTTTTTTTTTACAAAGTTTTGAATGTTTGTTGTGATCATTGTTATTATTGTAGGTATTATTATTATTAATGATATATGTTGCATCAGATTTGATTTTCATTTAGTTACGTTTCTTTACAAAGTTATGAATGTTTGTGATGATTGTAATTAATGTAGATGATATTATTATTGCATCAGATTTTATTTTCATTTTGTTAGTTTCTGTCAAAAGTTAATGTGCGTGTTTATTATTACTATTATTGATGGTTAGTATTGCATCAGGTAGTTTAATTGTAATGTGTTATTTTCTTTCCAAAGTTATGTATGTGTGTGGTTACATCAGATTCGATAAGACTGTCATTACATCATCATACCATAAACAAAATTAATCTAGTGTGTAACTGTGTGTATGGTGCCTGGTTCTGTTTGTTGTTTGTTTGTTTGTTTGTCTATTTGTCTTTTGTTTGTCTATTTGTCTTTTGTTTGTCTGCATGTTGTTTGTTTGTTTGGTTATGTTTGTCTGTCTGTTGTTTGTCAGTTTGTCTGTTTGTTGTTTGTATGTTTGTCTGTCTGTGTGTCTGTTCATCATTTCTGTGTATTTACATTAATTTGATTTGAACACAGTTTTATCAGCCTATCACTCGAAATATTGAGTTGTATCAATAATAATAACAGAACAAATTGCATCATATCGCATGTTAACAAGCTTCGTGTTGTGTGTATCTGTGTGTATGGTTGTCTGTCTGTCTGTCTGTCTGTATATGGTATTGTATGGCTGTGTATATGGTTTTGTATAGTCTGTCTGTCTGTCTATCATTGTCGTGTATTACATTAATTTGATTTGCACACTATTATATCAGCCTATCAATCGAAATTCTGAGTTGTATCCCTAATATTTGTACAAGAGTTGGCCTGTTTGACAATAACGTTATATGGTATGTTATTGCATTTTCTACCTCGTTTATACCGTATTTGCAACAAAAGTATAGATAGAGGCTTTTGCTATATCCTAATCTTATATTTTTTTCCTTATCAGTAATTTCATGTTGCTATTTTCTTATCATAATAATTTCCCTGTTGATATTTACCAATCATATATATATATTCCCAGTTGCTTCAGTCACAAATTTCCTGTTGCTACATTACGGTCATAAATTCCTGGTTGCTACATTTTGCAGTATTTCCTAATCATAAGTTCCCTTGGGTTTGTTACTAATTATACAAGCATAATAAAAAAAATATATAATAAAATAATAATATAATAAAATAATAATATTATAAAATAATATAATAAAATAATATTATAAAATAATATAATAAAATAATATAATAAAATAATAATATAATAAAATAATATAATAAAATAATATAATAAAAGGATAATATAATAAAATAATATAATAAAATAATAATATAAAATAAAAATAATATAATCTTATACAATATACACCACAAAGGAAGGACGGGATATTCCTGCAAAGCCTTTAATATCAATTTCAACCCTTTTTCAACTTGACTTGTATAAAATTTAATATAACATCATCATCTCTGTATGCCAGCCAGATAGCCTTAGTGAAAGTTGGTTGGTTGGTGTAAGACAGTGAAGAACTAGAGTACTGTTTGTTGGGATGCTGTTGGCTGCTATATAGGATTACTGTCTAATTTTATCCATCCACCACGAGGGGGTTATTATAATACTGACCCACATTTTGCGTTATAATTTTGTTGACTTTCACTGAAGACCATTTTTCTTGTAGTCGATGTTGTTGTTGTTTTGAAGTAAGTTGATTATTATAGACTTGTTATCTGTTTACTCCCATCACAAGGTCACACACACACACATAGTATTATGTGCCCTAAGTAGTACCAACGCTGACACACACACACACACACACACACACACACACACACACACACACACACACACACAGTAAAGTCTACATATAGGACTTTGAAGTTACCGGCACGAATTTTTAGCTGTATGTACACTTGTCTTGATGCGTATGTGTACTGTATACCTTGTACACTAATAAGATAACGACACATACACAAGTACCTTATAATGTACAGTAATTATACACGTGGTCAATTCACACACACACACACACACACACACACACACACACACACACACACACTGGAGCACTTCAGACACAAGCATGCAGACACACACAAACAAACAAACCTCTCAAGGGAGGGACAACAAACAGTACCCCAATTCATACTCAGGACGAGAAGGATAAAAATTCAATGAGGAAGAGTTTAAGTTGACAAGGCCACACATGACAGCCACGAGGAAAGAGGCCACAACCACAACCAATATAAGTACAGTAGTAAGTAGTGCATGTGTTGTAGACGTAAACAAACCAACATTACTGATAAATACAAGTCGGTCAGATTATAAGGCTCATATTTGTGACTTGAGAGCGTAGCAGATAAATATGTTACTCAATGTCTAATGGGGAAGAGAGTAGTGGTGTCACGAGTTTAGGTACAGTTGGCACCAGAAATTCGCGTCCATCTCATGTACGTACTTAATATTGCTAATGTGGACCAGATAGTTGCATTCTGAACCAGTTTTTATTCCAACAACATATATACGTAATTTACCATATAAGAACTATATCTGTCATCTCTGCATTAAAATTGTATTACAACATTACTCTATAGCTAATACATACATACGTAGCTGGAAATGAAGCTAACTTATACTGCAGACTGTACACTTATCAACCAACTAAAGTGTGCAGTGTTGTGGAGTAATACAAAAAGAAACGGGAACTATAAGTACAGTTGGACACATGAATGGGTGGTACAGCCCAAGTGAAAGATGGTCAATTTCTCCCAATATCAAGCAAGTTCCTTAGTGCCAAATAGGAGACATCAGGGGCAGAAGTTAGTATTGAGGATGGTAATAAAAAGCAAGTACCTGATAATAAACACTGGTTACTCAAATGGGACAAGTATATTTCACCTGGGCTGTACCACCCATTCATTCATGTGTCCAACTGTACTTTCGTATATTTTGTGTGAAGATGTTATATATATAGCTTCTGACTCTCTTCTCCAGTGGTTGAATTGCATCTTATTTCTTCATGGTGATATGAAGTTACGGCATCCGTATAATATAATACCATGTGGGGAAACTTGATTGATAATTATAGGTTCGCTGCAATTTCTAAACCTAATTATTATTCTTACATCAGATCGGCAACATTAACACAATCAGAAAGAGGAAAAGGGGAAGAATACTGACGAAAAGAAAAAAATAGAGAGCGTGTTCCATGCTAAAAGAATAAAGGCACATCATACACCAGAATAAATATTTTAGAAATAGAATAGTGAATAGTAATGTAACACCGTCAGCAGCTCTAACAAGATGAGAAGAAGAAGAAGGAGGATGAGGGGGGAATAATCAGTAGTGACCCTGAGTGGCCGTGTGTGTGTGTGTTTGGTAAGGGGGGGGGGGTAATAATGACGTAAGCGTAAATCACGTCTCAACTCGACCCCCTCACTGGTCGACCCCATAAGTACATCACACTTCTCGCTTCCATGACTGCCTAGCTGATTACGCAAGAACCCTGTGTGTGTGTGTGTGTGTGTGTTATTAAGACTATGCTGGAAACCATTATATGTGTGTGTGTGTGTGTGTGTTCATGCTAGTTATTAAAACGATGCTGGAAACCATTATCTAAGTGTGTCTGTGTGTGTGTGTGTTCATGCAAATCATTGACACTATGCTCGAAGTCGTTATCTTTTTATTATGTCATTTGGTACTATGTGTGTTTTTCGTATTGACCAAGAAATACTATTATATATGTATGTACTCAAGACAATCTTTTATATCACGAGTCGTATGTGTGGTACTGATCAACACAAATATATACTGGGATAACTACTGTATTATAGCATTGGGTATATAGACCTACAGTATATCCCTTGTTACTTAGAGTTTGTATTGGTATTATATGTAAATATTATGCCACACCCTCATTTCTTATTCACTTCCTCGTTCATTAATCAGTCTCCATCTTGGCTTATCCAACTTCATGGCATATTCATCTATAACAAATTTGCATGTCGTAGGCTACTCATTAACCCAGTTCTTATCTTCCTCATGGCTTATCCGACTTCATGGCATATTCGTTTATAACCGATTTCCATGTCTTATTCATTAACCCAGTTCTGTAGTCACCCTGTGGTCGACTGACTTCATGGCATATTCATTTATAACCAGTTTGCATGTCTAACTCATTAACCCAGTTCTGTAGTCACCCTGTAGTTGTCTTTCTTGTTCGTGGGCTATTCTGTAATTTGTTCCTTTCCTCGTTGATATACTCCTTTCATACCCTTACTCTTATCTCCAAATGTTCTTGCACACCTAAATCATCTTCACAATACCTCCTCTCTTCTTAGGCTATCCCACCTGCACACCCATTTATTCCCCCTTTTCATTATCCCCTATTCCCTTCTTTTCATTATCCCCTATTCCCTTCTTTTAATTATCCACTTTCTTATTCCATTCTTTTCATTATCCCTTTTCTTATTCCGTGCTTTTCATTATCATATATTTCCATCTTTTCGTACCCTGTCCCTACCCCTCCCCCTACTAATGTCTGTCCTGTGTGTGTGTGTGTGTGTGTGTGACCTTGCCCATTCAAACCAACACCACCAATTTCCACGCCTCTTACCTCACTCTCCCCTCCAGTGAATGAATGATTGTGCTGCCACTGCTGTAGAACTATTTCCTTCGTTATTTCTCTCCCTCTTTTCCTTCTATTTCCTTCGTTCTTGCTGTCCCTCTTTTTCTTCTATTTCCTTCGTTCTTGCTGTCCCTCTTTTCCTTCTATTTCATTCGTGTTTGCTGTCCCTCTTTCCTTCTATTTCATTCGTGATTGTTGTCCCTCTTTTCCTTCTATTTCCTTCGTTCTTGCTGTCCCTCTTTCCTTCTATTTCCTACGTGATTGCTGTCCCTTTAGTCCTTCCATTTTCTTAGTGACTACTGCATGTCCTGTATACCTATCTAATCCCCCACCACCCTTCTCCTCCTTTCCCCATCGTCCTGTATAGAGTATTTCAGGACTGGGGCGACCTTCTATCATCCTCACATAACAAACAAACAAACACAACTCATCAGCTAACCACTTCCTCATTTACATAATTATGGTGACCGCCTCGTCCTGACCCTCACCTCGCCTCACCTCACCTCACCAGTCCACCCAGCCTTTGCCCCCCACAAATGCCACTTGTATTAAGGGGGTGCGGGAGGAGGGGACAGGCTTTTGGGGGGTGCGGGAATAGGGAGACAGGCTTGGGGTGGGTAGAAAGCCTGTCCCCTATTCCCGCACCCCCATTAAACCCTCCCCCCAGCCTGTTCCCCTACTCCCGCACCCCCCTAAACCCCCCCAAGCCTTTCCCCCTACTCCCGCACCCTCCAATACCCCCCCAAGCCTGTCCCCTACTCCCGCACACCCCAAAACAACCCCCAAGCCTGTCCCCCTACTCCCGCATCCCCCTAACACCCTTCCCCCTAAACCCCCTCCCCCCCCAAGCCTGTCCCCCCTATTCCCGCACCTCCTTAACACCTTTCACCCCGGCAATGCTCACTCACTCAATCACTAAACTCGCTCTTGGTAACCTTCACGCTATCGTTCACTCCAGTCAAGTTAACAGGTGTCTTGGGGTCCCGTTACGTCCTGTGTGTGTGTGTGTGTAGTCTTGACATTGAGGAATATTTTATCGCTACTCTGGATTATATGCTGCTGTGTATTGTACAGTCACGAGCACTAATATGTATACAGCTTTCTTTGGTTGAAGCTTCGATCAGTCCACCAATTCACCAACGAAGTATAATTCCAATGGAGATCTTATTTTGCATTTATTTACTGTCTCTAGCTAGGTATTCAAAGCACACCTGGATATTTATTAGTGCTCGTGACTGTACCTGAATCATACTAAGGGAATTATTAGTTATTTAAAAGGCGAGATTCTCTTTTTGGTGAATTGAAAAAAAATGACCACCTTAAGAGTAGCAGATGGGGCAGGGAGGCAGGCAGGGAGGGGGGGAAGAGGGGGGCGTGGGGTGGGGTGGGGCCAACAGGTATTTTTTATCAGGGAAAAACAAATTACAATAATAAATATCTTTACCTGTACAAGTGATGTGGACGGGTTTGTTCTTCCTTGTATGTGTGTGTGTGTGTGTGTGTGTGTAGGCTGTACTTGTGGGTCTTCTGTCATATCTGTCTGTCTGTCTGTCTGCATTTTGTCGATACACCCGCGTCAGCTTACCTGTCTGTCTGTCTGTCTGTCTGTGTGTGTGTGTGTGTGTCTTTGTATCATTTTGTTTAATTTATTTTCTATTTACACTAATTCTGTTTCTCTCTATTCCTTGCTTTCTTTTCTTTTCTGTCTGTCTGTATGTCTGTCTGTCTTTGTATCGCTTTGTTTATTTTCTTATTTATCACATTTTTCTGTTTATCTTTTGCTTCTTATTATTTTTTTTTTTTTGCTTTTCTGTCTGTCTCTGTCTTCTTTTCGTAACTGCATGTGTGTTTGTGTCTGTCTTCCTGCATGACTGTCAATCTCTCGG